>JAFNEN010000954.1:0-85000 GCA_019343175.1 Oedothorax gibbosus | reverse complement strand
CATTGTTTTGACAAAACTGTAACTGCGACTTAAATAAAAAAAATCGGCATCTGGATACAACATCTCGCATCGGAAACAAAATTAGAATCAAATGACAAAATGATACTTGTTTTTGAGATGCTCAAATCGATAATGCTCAAATAGAGAGAGAAGTACATCTTTGAAGCATTTGTATGTGAACAATTAGTTTGAAAATGTGATTTTATCTTCCACACTACGTTTATAACGTAAAAAGTGGAAGGTATTATAATCGTTCAGTTCGCCTGTCTGTCTGTCCGTCTGTCCGTCACCCAGTTTCATAGCCCAAACTACAAATGCTACGGACACGTGTTATACGACAAAAAATTCAGTCTTCTAGCCTTTTAACAACCAATTTCGGAATACCATTTACTCATTAACGAATATTGGCTATAAAACTTGACATGGAAAAATAATCTGTTTGATTAAATCTATCTAAATTTCAAAAATATATAAGACAAATGAAGCCCATAGTGCTGAACTGTTCAAAAAGAAAAAGCAAATTAGTTTTAAAACACAGAGGCATTTAAAAATATAAATTTAACTTTTTATTCTGTAAAAAAGGTGTTAATGGTATTCTCAAATTTGTCGTTAATGGGTTAGCACCTTCTTTATCAATTAAAACATTAACTTTAAGTTTGTAAAAATAAATTTTATCCTTAACTTAATTTGTGTCTTACATACACTGTTTAGCACTGTGGTCTTCATTTTTCTACGATTTTTTTTTATTTAGATAGACCTAAACGAAAAAAACTTATTTTCTTTCGGCAATTTCATATTTGCCAATCGCCGTAAATGAGTTAATAAAAAATTCTATAGATATTTTCTGTTATGAAACCAAGAATTTCACTTCAATTTTTACCTTTCTGCAGGAGTTAATTTACATTCACCATGTGCAATAGAAACTAACAAGGAATTTAACATTAGTTTTTACCTTCCTGATTGAGTTAGTTTACATTCGTCAAACAAAATTCCTCCATCTCTTAAACTCGTGACTTGAATAAGATGAATGACTTTATAATAAAAAATAGTTTAAATAAATACTTAATTTTTTTGGATGAATAAAGGCGAGTTTCAAGAAAGTGGAGAAAAAAATAGGTTGCCTGGTTTTATAACCTTACCGACACCTCAATTCAAAGGAATGCCTTTAAAGAGAAAAAAAAATGTACTTATTTTAAATTTAGTTTTTCTTGCATGTATTGAAATGCACTTTTTAGTTTAAAATAAATTTTTTCTTGTATGTAACTATTAAAGTCTGTTATTTTCAAATCATCTTGAAAGTTAAACACAAAATTAAAACGCATATTTGACAAAAACTTCCTAGTCACTTTTTCAAACTTATTCAGCAAGCGTCGAACACTTTATATCCTATTTCCGCCTAAATCGTATATAAAGCTTTACTTTGATGTAAATTATCCGGGTTTCTTTATAAAAAAAACTTGATCGAAGAAATTTGGTGTAAAAAACCCTTTGAAAGTGTTGTACTATGATTCCTTACTTTACAAAATGAATCTTTTTAACAACCAATTGATTTGGTATTCCTCATTTTATGTAACAAAAATATTTTACAACCCGATTCAGTGCAATTTAGTCGCATTACAAAATATTATTATAATTACATTTTAAAGTAATAATTTATATAATGTTTAAAAAAACTTCAATATGTTGTTAACAATAAGTATAAATTTGACAAAAGAAGAATCTTTATTACAAATATAGACTACTGTATCATAACCTAAGAAAACTTGAAAATATTGATTGCTGTGAAAATCTAAATAAGCCAATCTTATATTTTTTATTTTACAACCTAATTCAGTTCAAATCAGACGCATTAACAAAGAATTATTCTAATTATATTTTATAATAATAAATTAGCGTTTTAACCTTCAAAGTTTGTTAACAATAAATATAAATTTGACGAGAAACATATTCTTGACAAAAAATAGACTACTGTAACATAACCTAAGAAAATTGAAGAGTCCAGGGGAAGAACCACTTTTCTGCTTGGAAAAAAAAATGGCGATAAGAAACCGGTTTCTCTCTTGGTTCTTCTTTCGCTGTACAAACGTGGAATTCGTGTCTCGTCTGAATCAGGGTTGCCGCGAGAGAAGATCAAGTGAGAAACCGGTTTCCTTACACCAGTTTAGGTGATGACTCGCTATTGTCGCCAAAGAGGACTGATGCAGACAGATTCATATGCAATGAAGGTTTTTTTTCCGTTGCACTCTTCAATTATAATTGATGTCGCAATCTTAATAAGTCCATCTTTTATTTCAGGCCAAGATTCGGGCTGTTCATGAGGCAGTGGCCAAAGGTCAACTAAGGGAAGTGCGATCCATTTTGACCCGGAAAAGATTTGCCTTAAGTCGGGACCATGTTGGGGCTAGTCCATTGCATTTGGCTGTCCTGCATGGGCACACCGATGTATCAACTTACATCATTTCACATTTTCCAGAGACTATGGATGGACCCGATAATGTAAGTTTATCAATACATTTGAAATTGAGGTGGGGATATATAATTGAAGAATCCCTGGGAAGAACCCCTGGATTGCACAGGAATCTTCCCGCAATCAGATCACCTTGGCGGACGTTGGTGACCGGAAACCTCTGGAGTGAATCTGGGTTGCCGCGAAATAGGAACCAAGTAAGAATCCGATGTCCTTACATCAGTTAGGAAATGACTCTTTATAGTCGCCAAAGAGGCCTGATGCAGACAGATTCCCATGCAATGAAGGGGTTTCTCCCCTGTACTCTTCAATTTAGATTGAACGTTTCCAAAGTCTATGAATGGACAAGGTAATGTAAGGTTATTGAGGTGAAATTAAACAGTTTAGACTGGACATTTTCCAGACAACGGGTGACCAAGAAATACAATTTTATTGGAGAGTCAATAGTTCGTACTGAATACTTTAAAGTGACTATGGATGGACCAAGTGATGTAGGTTTATTGATGTAGAATTGAATAGTTTAGGCTGAAAGTATTCCAGAGACTGTGGATGGAGAAGGTAATATTGGTTTATTGACGTGGAACTAAATAAATTCGACTGGACATTTTTAATCGGTGACTCTGGTTCGACCTGATAACGTAAGTATATCCACAATTTTTCAATGAGTTGCAAATAAATATTTTAGACTTTACATTTTACCGAGACTATGGATAGACTAGATTATGTAAGAATATCCATACAATTAAAATTGAGTTGAAATGGGATATTTTAGAACATACATTTTACAGAGCCTATGGAACATGGTCTGGATGATGTAAGTTTATCCATACAGTTAAAATCGATGAGGAATTAAAAACATATATTTATTTCGAAATAGACAGGCAAGAAACTTGAGTCAACTTTTATAAATTATCATAATTTTTCCAGTTTTATTTTATTTTTCCAAGTTGAACCTATTCATTCCAGAAAGGAATATTACCCATATATCCTTTATATAAACAAATTCTTCATACAATCATATACTTAAAAGTATGCTTTGCAAAGAATTTTGAAAAAAAAAACACATTAAATTTGATGCGAGGCCGTCAATTGAATGGAATTTGAGTTTTGGAGCGCTAAAAACGCATATTTTTGCTGTGCTATGAATAAACAAATAAGCTCGATCAATTTCTTGCAATTAATAGTTCATTTTGACAATTTATTTCCGGCAAAATATTTCATAAATTTCCGTTGAACAAGCTTCGAAATCTGTCCGACCCTCTTTCTACGTTATTTTTTTAATATAATTAATAAATAAGCTTCTTTAATATCGTTGTTTATGGTAGATCATTCTAGTTCATAATAGAAAAGTTCGATTTAGAGAAATTTTAAAATAAAGTTGTGAAGTGAATTCTACATAGGTCCACGTATCTGTACTTGTGTAACGAAGAAGTTCAACTTTTTATCATTGTCGCTAAATAACGTATTTCTCTTTAATTGACTAGGAACAAATCTAATGATGCGTGTTCTAGAAAGTGTTGTATAATGTAGTCTAAGAAAGAATATTTTGGAATGTCGTCAGAGATTTGCAGTGTTTATTATATTTAAATTATATATTTTTTTGATGTCATCGTTATTTTCTTGAATTTTTAGGAAGGTAGAACACCGCTACATTACGCCACAGCACTACACGACAATGCAACACTCTATAAACTACTAAAAGCCGCCGGTGCAGATGAAAATATAGAAGATAAGGTAAAGTTCTATACATTTCATTCAAAATATACAGAACAATAATTATAGATTTAAAAGCAAACATATAAGCAAGAAAAATAAAATATTTTCCAGTTAATAAATACATGCGTTAATGCCGTAAAATAATATACTATTTAATGTTGATATTGTGTTTGTGCTGAGCAAATACTTATATTTACTATTTAAGATTCAATGCTACAATTTTGTGTATTATTTGGTTATAAAAAACCTAATAAATATCCTAATACCTAACTTAATAATAAAATACTAAACCATTAGTTTACAAATATTGTTACTTGATTGAAAAACATTTCAAATATTCTCAACACAATATCAACAAAGTTTACAAAGAGCTTATATAGCAATTTTCGTAGTAGTTTTGTATCTTTTTCGATGCATTTCTCTTCAGACCCCGTTAAAATACTACTCAACTTATATATTTTCTATATAAACACATTTTTTGAACTAATGTATATTTGTAACTATGTTTTGCAAGGGATTTTTTAAAAATTAACATTTTGATATTTGCTTAGAGCACATAAATTTAAAAGAATTTAAAGTCTTATGTACAAATTAATATATTTTTATGAAATGAGTGCACAAAGAAGCTTTGACAGTTTTTCGCAATTACTCGTCCATTCTAACAATTTTTATTGCTAAATGCCTTTAAAATTTACTTCTAAAAAAATAATTTTCGAACTCCGAAATTATGTTAAACCTTGATCTACGTCATTTTTTATACAAAATCAACTAATACCTGCAATAAAAAGCAGAAAAGTGTTATTATCAGATAATATTCTATCGATGCATTTCAGTTCTTGATAATTAAAATGAATTGTATTGTAACAAGAACGTTAAACAAAACATCCATTTAAATTAAAGTTAGGTCTCAGGAGAATACTGTTATATACTTTGTGTTTTATCAGCGGCTTAGTGACTGAGAGGTATTACGTGTCCACTCCATGCAATGGTCGGCACACATGTCATATGATTATGTGGCATGTAAAAAATCCGTTGAGTACCCATTTAGCTTAGGTTCTCTCGACAAAATTAAATCTCGGCATACTTTAACATCCACAGAGAGCTCAGATTCATTGTAATCTGGGCATCCAAGTTGGAAGCGAGAGTCGCCTAGATGGTGCCACAAAAAGATGGCTCTCAGTTCTGGGGGATATGCTGAGTCTGCAAAGACTAAGACGTCAATAAAGGCAGCATCGTTGTAAAAAAACACCTATATGTTTAATTTTATATCAACTCTTTTGCTTAATAATTCCTTTTTATTCTCTCATAGGCTGGACATAGTCCGAAATTCTACATGAATAACACAGGGAGTCTGACATTAGCACAACTTTTAGAACCTTATTCATTGACGGAGTAAAACCTTACTCATTGACGGAGTAAAAGAAATTTTAATTTACGTATTTACTCCAAAATTCTTTGTGAGTTTTTTATTAAATCGTTTACAGTATATAAGTGAATTAATATTGAAATGAAGAAAAACATTATTAATTTATTCTAAATTTGCAATGTGTGTTTAAGTTTTAGGGAACC
This sequence comes from Oedothorax gibbosus, assembly GCA_019343175.1. NCBI lineage: Eukaryota > Metazoa > Arthropoda > Arachnida > Araneae > Linyphiidae > Oedothorax > Oedothorax gibbosus. The sequence goes on along the minus strand of JAFNEN010000954.1, from coordinate 79,248 downwards.
TTTTAAAAATGCTTTGAAACTACCACATTTACTTGAAACTACTTATAAATAATAAGTATTGTTATCAAGAATATTGTTAAATATTTATAGTTGGAAAAGCTGTATTATTAGTTGGAAGCAAAAAAATATTTTCAAATGACTACGTTTTTGACTTTGTCTTACAAATATAGCTTAAAAAAGAGCCAAAGAATTGACGGTTATTTTCATTTATATTTAAAGAATAGAATATGAATTTATAAAAATGTATTCTAAACATATTTTTAGAATAGGTGCGAACAAAAAATCATGTTGTACATGAATCGCATTCAAATTTCGATAAACACTAAAATAGTTTTGAAGTTCTCAATAACAATATAAGAGAACTGAAAGATCACTATAAAAAAGAGAAAAATACGCTAATCTTTGACGGTTTATCAAAATCACAAATGACAATAAAAGGTTTGGAAGTAAAATTAGTTTAAAAATTCGAATTTAAATGGACACCTAGAGAGAAGATTTTAAAACAACAGCATTCTTAGCAGATATATTTTCCTGCAAGTAATTGCCTGTTTTTGTTTTTCCAAAAAAGATATTTTACAGTTTTTTTCAGAATTTTTTTTATTGGAAAATAAAAGTTATTACATTGTCAAACAACACTACGTATAGAAGCACTGCTGTAAAATAAACTTCTGTTGGAAGTTGCTTCTCATAAACGTGTAAAGAATTCTTGTGAAATCCATTCCGCGCCTTGTGTACTTAGGTTCAAATGGATGGAATATAATGGCGCATTGAATCGCGAAAATTGAAAAGGCAGCTATGTGGGAATTGGAATTAGTTCAAAAGAAGGAGTTTTATGTGAAAAGAATTATTAAGAATGAAATATTCATTCCGAAATTGTCCAAAGTAAAAGGTTTGCTAGTCCTTAAATCCCCAATTAATATTGAAACATTCGTCATTTGAACTCACGAAAGAGAAAGTTGACTAAAAAGTGCTTGTGCCAAAAAGTAGAACGGGCAATTTTTTATGAATGAAATAATACGAGTACTTCTAAAAGTCTATAAAAAAATTATGTATTTAGAATTGTTGAATTTTTTTTAAAAAAAATTGCTGTCTGACAGCAAGTTCAGTTGAATTGGTACAAATCACATTTTAGTGTAAAAATTTGTTACGGTTTGTTGAAACAACAAATGAAACCTATTCTGAATATTACCTTTAAATTAATTTCAATTATCAAACGCATATAAAACAGGTCTTTTATATTTACATTTGAAAAATTATCTTATAAGTTAGTAGTTTTTCAAGCATAGGAAATAAAGTAGTTAAAGCTACCTTTTATTCTATTTACCATTATCAAAACAATAAAATTGTTGTATATTTTCAACCATGATACTTTATGAATTATCTTATTAAATTCTAAACATTTGTTTAGTTAATTTACTAGGAAATTTTTTATGGCAATCATAGTGTTTTTTTTTATATTGAAATGTTATGCAAGTCTTAGAGAAAAAAAATGAAACATTTTTGCTAAAATAGTTAATTTTCTTAACATTGTTTTATGAAATGTGATATGTATAAAAACAATTAAGCTTTAATAAATGTATATGTAAATCAAAGTAATTTAAATATAATTGCCATGTATCCAATCTTTAGAAATGCAATTTGTATTGTTTTAGTCTGTTACCTTTTTAAAGATAGAAATAATTTTTAGATACATCAAAGAATTGTGTTACATTGATAAATTGTCATTTATAAATTAACTTTGTTAATGAATGCTATTATATATGAAAATTACATTTTGTACATTTTGAGAGATATGTGAAATTAGTAGAATTGAAATTTTTACCATTAAATATTATTAAGCTATATAGAAAGTCTAAATAAGTTTATAAGAAAATGTTTAAAAATATTGTGCTTTTATTTGTATAAAACCTATGTTCCATAAACTTAATTGTAATGAATTTTAGAAATTGATTTAGTGTATGAATAATTATTTTTGACAAAATTACTATTAAATAAGTATATGATAATTGTCTTAAATGTCTAGTGTAAAATAAATAAATTTATTTCCTTATGAACAGTCAATACTCTTTCAGAAAATAGCCGTATATTTATAACGAACGTAAATTAAGAGTTTTCAAATTTAGGAAATATGAAACAATATAGAATGTTAAAATAATCAAAATCAAGTAATATATTTTTTTAGAAATTGAAACATTAAAATCTGTATAAAATAGTGGAAATACAGTCATTCTTACATCTCATTGCAAACAATTAAGTATCTTAACACTTTAATGCAGTTTCGCGTATGTTTTTAAACTAAACACTTGCAAATACAAAAATATTAATGTATTTATTGTTAAATGTCTTGTAAGCTACCCAAAAACAACAGTCCCCTTTGGGCTAAACTATTATGAAAATATAAAACTAATTACTAAAATCTCAATGTATTCCAAAACACTCAAATTGTTTGCATGAAAGAAAAAAAATAACTATATTTCTGGTTAATTTTTTTCGATATTAAAATTTGTGTATATCTTTATCAATGATATTTATTGACCCCCTCCGCCATGTAAAATATTTGAATAAAGATGTGACTAAATTTTGGATGCTTTATTTTTCAACGCATGAAGTTTTACATAAACCGAGTTGTTTAATAAATATTAAAAAAAATATTAAGCAATTTGTAAACCTATATTTGGTAAAGAAGGTGTAATTTTTTAAAATTAGAAATTGTAAAAAATATATTTATTTTAAAAAATGAAATTTTTCTAAAGTTTGTATGACTAAATATGGTAAAGAACTAATGAACTCATTAACGACGGTGGGCAAGGAAATTTGTCAAGCGAAAATGGGCTATCTGCTTAAGTTTATCTAAGTGGACAAAATATATGACAAATGAAGACCATTGTCCTAATTAATTTATATAGGCCTAATTAAGTTACACGAAGAATGAATTAAAAAACTTAAAACTAACGTTTTTATATGCCGTTTACATAGTCGTCGATGGTTAATAGTCATTAAAAATTAAAAAAAATTAAAAAGAACACAGCCGATAATCCAAACCACTGCTAATATAATCTTATTTTTTAGTATTTTTTAGCAATAGCTATATAAAGTTACATGAAAAAAATATATGGTTACAGCTCAATCTTATGCCAAAGTTAAAACACATTAATATAGTTTTAATAACAAACCACACATATCACTAATGGTTTCTTTCCCATTAATAATAGTTAAGATAAATAGTTTCTAAAACGAGAAGATAACTCAAATTTTAGTTCATTCCCCCACGAGGTGTAAGAAATGTATTTAAGAAGATTAATAGCAGAAATTTTTGTTAATGTAACAAAAATGGAACTGACATTCGGCCGTTTTGAGTAACAGAGATTCTAAACTACATCTCTCAGAAATACTTTCTTTGATTTACGGAAATACACTGCTCACAACAATTAGGGGAACGCATGGTTTAAACCGTTTTACCCCCAATGATTCCATTTTGAGTCATCAGCTTGCGGTTTTTTTCTCACTAAGTTGAACTCGCTCTTATTTATCGTTAGATGTAAGAATCATGTATTTTGAAGAATTAAATAATGTTTGCATTAATTAAACGAAAATATGAAAAACATGGTAAAATAAAATTCTTTCCCAAAAACTTTTATGAAATAAATTGACCCTAAATTCTTCACGCTTGCATTCGTAGATGTTTAAAAATTGATTTTAACTTTTTTTTAACAAATAACTTTTTTAAAAAATTATTTTCATAATTCATTCAAAAAATCTGATTCCAATCCCCCCCCCTGAAATTGTAGTTAAAAAATTAATATTTTTTATCTGTTTTTTACCATTTCATTCTGGATGCATAATGAATCTATTTCACAAATTTTAGATTCTTAGAATACAAAATAAGAAGTTGGAACTTAAAGGGTTAACAAAAGTACGCAAAGTGCTCCCCTAATTGTTTTGAGCAGTGTATTAGTGGCTAAGTGAATATTTATGTAAATCAAACACTACTTCGGTTTATTTTTTCTCCGTTTTGGAATTGGTAATATCCGTTAATTATCACCATTTCCGTTTATTTTTTTCCGTTTGTAAGCATACAGTAAAAATTAAAGAATCCTATTTCAAATGCCAATAGGCATTCGACGTGAAAATGCACCTTTTTTGTAAAAAAATGTGAATTTACCGAAAAATGTCCATGATCGAATGGAAATTATTTGTAAAAAATGAGGAACTATTTAGTCTATAAAGACGAGTATTCTGACAGAAGAAAGGAACCAAAACCTGAAAAACAGTTCAACCGAATACTGAAAGTATTGTGAAACTATTCACTACTGAGCCATTGCAGCTACTAGGAACCAATTGAATAATTTTTTCAGAAACCTCAGAAAACCACGAAACATATTTTTCAAGAAACTATTTTAACAGCAACCTTACATCAAAATTAGTGAACCAAAATTTTAGCAACTATTCTTTTGACCGGAATGTATTTTGACAACTTGACAGAAGATTAAAGAAGCATAATATAATTTTAAAAATTAAAGTTGCTGGACTTATGGGGTTTCTGAAAAAAATAACGCGTCTTATTTACAAGAAAAATAACACTAACAGATATTTTATAGCTAAAATTTTGTTTGTGCATTTAAAAACAATTTTAGTCCAAAATAAAAGAAGGTAAAAAGAAATGGTTAGAACACTTGTATGAAAGATTGGACTAATGGGGTTTCTGGAAAAATCAACAAATTATGTATACCACTCCTTCTTGTAGCAATTCGACAAGGTCGGTGACTTATAGGGTTTTTCCGTGAAACTCTATATTCGGTTGCTTCCCATGACTGTTCAAACCCCTGGAATAACGTGATTTCTTCATAGAATGTGTGTTTACCTGGGATGAATTGATTAACATCAAAAAGTCAAGTTTGATACAATTGTGACTTATAAGGTTTCTGAAAATATTTATTTGTTTTTGTGAAATCTAGTTAGGTGAAATCCATTTTTAACAGTGTAACTAAGTTAAATTTGGAACGGTTGTTTTTGTTACGCGAAGGCTTATCGAGCCGGGACATGCTTAAAACCCATTCTGACGCCTATACCCAGGATCTGAAACTCTAGACTTGGGTAACGAGGGTCATGACTCTAACCACTCGAGCAGAATTTTATTAGCTTTAAGATCAAGAATTGGCAATAAATAGATATAGATGAAATAATTCGTGATTAATTCTACATATAATTATCATTACTTTACATGATGAGTTTTGAAAGAGAGTAAATGAATTTACAAATATCATGTTTAACTAGTTCATGACTAATTACGTAATGTTTAATGATCATTTAGTAATATCACGTGAGATTAGTTACTTCATATTTAATAAGGGGGATTTATAATTTTTTCAAACTTGTGTGTGGAATGTCAAACCAAAAGAGTATGATTCATTTTAAAATGTCGCATAAAGAATGCCTGACAAGTATTAATTACACGGAGTCACTAAATGACGTGACAAGAATTGCAATAAGGAGCATTAACAAAGCTCGTTACATTTTCTTGGTTGGTTTGAGATGTAACAGGCTTTGGAGTCGAAAATTAATTTTATAATTTCATATTAATTGTAATTGTGTACATTTAAAAAAAATCTCTTTAAATTTACGGTTTAAAACTTGAAACTAAGTTGCCAGAAAAAAAACGTAAAATTACTGAAACTTTCTGTATTAAATACGGTAATTTCATTTTAACTAAATTTTTGTTTTGTAAAATATCTATACTTTTTTTAAATTGAAGAACTGAAGAAAGTTTTTAAAAAAATACTAGAATATATTATAAATAGGATGACATAAGTGAAAATAATGCAAATTTCAATTATTAAAAGTTTAAAAAAAAACAACAATTCTCTTTTAATTCTTCACATTATTATAAATTATTTATAAGAGATAAATGAACTTAAAAAATTATAAATAATATTCAGTCTTTACTGAAATTAAGTAGTTAAGGTAAAATATAGAAAAATATGAAGTATAATGTTGGGCATTAATTTTTTTACACTAAATACATTTTTAAAAGATTATTTTACTTATTTATCCTTGCGGGATCCTAAATGTAAATTTAAATTAAATATGTTTATATTTCATCTATAAAAGTACATTTTATCTAGTTAATCGTTACAATATTTATTATTAAATTTATTTATAAATTATTATAAAATTTTTATAAATAACTTATTTATAAAATTTATAATATTTTTATTATTACCGTCAGTGCGGGTAACTTTGGTCCAAAATCCTAGGGTGTTTTTTTACAAAAGATGAAAAATTAAACCACAAAAACAATTTAAACACTTTCATATCATTATGCATTCTAAGTATTGTATTTTTGGGAATAATTTCCAAGCATTTTTATTAAATGTTATAAATTAATAAAAAATTGGTGTTTGTATAAAAAATTAGAACACGGTTAGGATTCGGGCGGGTAACTTTGGTCCAAGCATGAAATACATAAGAAACATACTTTTAAATATCCTTAAAGGCTGTGTTATCGAATTAAATAGTAATATTAAAATGTTTAAACATAAAAATAACAAATTTCTAAGATACATAGTTATTAAAAATGGTTTATAACTTAACATTTACATTGCAGTGCATCATAGAATGACATTATACTATGAATACCAGTATTGACTGTCACTGAAAAGAAAAAAAACTTCAGTTTTAATAAGGGAAAATAACTTATTTTTAGAAGCAAGATTTAATAACAAATATCTTTATATAAAGCAAACGATTTTATCATAAAGGGGAAAAAAATAATATATTCGTAATTAGGAATTTGAAAAATGTTTACATTTCGACATAGCGATTTGGAATGTACGTTTCTTGCATTCTATCTTTATCTTTTAAAGGTTAAAATCGTTTATTTAAAAAAAATCATCTAAAAAATGGATAATCATAAAAATAAAACTTCTTAAAAAATAGTTAAACATAATACACTTTTACATACATTTTTGAAAGTGTAAAGTTCCATAAAGAAATAGTTACATCTTGGACCAAAGTTACCCGCATTCATCGGCAAAAATTTCCCAGTGACCAATAATTAAATAATTAAATAAATATAATTTAAAGCATAAAAACTATTCAACTTAGATTAAAACAAATGGTGTAATATTCATCCCCATGAATAAAAGAGTAGTATAAAGTGTTTTACTTATCTATTTTTAATATTTTTTTAGGTGTTCCAAACAAAAGTTGGAAGAAAAAGATTTTCGTCATTAAATGCTCGTAAGAGTACAAACGTCATTTGTAGTATTGCCAAAATTAGAATGATTTTTTTTACATGAAATGAAAGGCAATGTTTCCACATTCCTAAAAATGTAAAACAATTTACGATGGGATAATTTTATGAAGAGAAATTAAGAAACACAAATCTTTTCCGACGCGTGGACCAAAGTTACCCTCCATGCCAAAGATACCCGCTTCGACGGTATATTATTTATAAATCACTATTTTATAAATCTGGGACTATCGGCTAGAATGTGGGCATATAGGGAACTTTAATACAAAGATTGAGGGTTTTGTCCAGGTAATAGGGAGACCTTTTTTTCTTCGTACAATTATAATTCATTTCGCCCAACACAGGTTCGCTGCGATTAAAGAATGCCAGTATTTCACAGTAAAGAATATAACGAGCTGGTGTCAACACACAATAATATCGATTATTTTATGATTTTTAACTGAACACCCAGCTGCCGGCTTTTAAACGTAAAATTCAACGAGTTTTTCTTAGAGTATAAAGATGTACCTTTTAACAAATTAAAAGTCAAACGATAATGGTTTTGTGCACGTTTATTATTTTTATGCATTATTAGTATTCTAACAATATAGCATATTTAGATCAAAAATAACCAAACACAATATTACATATTTATACACCTTTATAAAAAAATCTCTTATGAAACAATGTCCAGGAAAATTTACAGTATCTTTAAAAGAGTTCCAAGTGAGTGGAAACACTCAAATTTATCTTCCGTTTAACAGATGTAATGGATTGCTTAAAACTTTGCGATAAGTCAGACATTTTTTTAATAAATCAGCATAAAAATTAAACACATTTAATGTATCCATTTCATAATGCGTTTTTAATATTGTTTAAAACTTCTCACTCATTCTCTTTGAATTCTTTTAAATAAATTTAAATGAAACGGCATACATTACGAAACTGTGGTAACTTCAAAACATTAACATGAATAGCGTGAATTCATAAAATATTCGATCTATTAAATATTTATATTAAACATAAAAAATATTTATATACATAACAAATGATGTCTCATGGAATATCTCGTAAAATGTCCCGCAAATAGTACAAGTTATTTTTTAAATCTAAATTCCAATATTAATACGCTCCATAAAACCTTTTAAGCACTCACTCCCTTAATTGTTTCGCTAAACAATAAATGAATTAAATGCTCATTTAACACAACAAATCAAGGGCGTATGTATTCATTACATCGATCAATTCATTACATCATTCTATTCAGTCCATTTCCCAATGCATATTTAATACATTGTTTTTATGACAGACGCTTTAGAGCTATCAGATCAACGCGTTTAATCAATATCCTCTAAGCTAAAAGCCCATTAAAAGGCTTTAATAGCTTATTTTGTTGTCCTATTTTTATGGCCCATTATTAATCTTGTTTGCGACCTGTATTGATTGGTGCATTTGAAACATTTGCATTTTCATGTTATTGGATTATGAGGCATTCGTAGGGGAATTATCGGGATATGGATATTTGGATGAGCGTTTAAAAAAATCCCATAAGGTTTACTCTTCTAAAAGTGTTCAAAGGCTTTTTGAATTAAATTCCTGAGAAAACTTCAGATTTAGTGGTTAGATATTTGTTTATTTATTACATGCTTATAATAAAGGAGAAATAAAAAGATTAAAATGGTATTAATTTACAGTTTATTTATTACCCAGGTCTAAAAACATACAAATAAAAAAATAGTACAAACTCAGCAAAAAAATTAATCATCATACAAAATATACTTTTATAGTCTTTAGTGCGAAACTTGTTGTTGTTTGCCTGTGATTTAAATATCAACATTAGGAGTAATGAAACTCATCTTCACTCTTAAATCCTCTTCAACACTTATTCTGCTTCTAGGCACAGGAGTTCAGAAAAGCCACTCTCGCACAAGTAACTCTTAACAAATGGCATCAAAAATAGCAGAGATTACCGGAAGCTCAAAAGGTACTAGGTTTTACATTCAATCCAGAAGTTAATTAAATAAGTTAATTAAATATTTATCTTTAAAATAATGTTAATGTTTCAAATAATGAGTATTATGTTTGCGTGCTCACTACTCATGGGTACAGAAGCTATTAATAGCATCATGTTGCTCACATCACTCACGCGTACCACTTGAAATCTTCCCGCATACCACCAGTGGTACGCCTACCACCGGTTGGGAACAACTGCCATAAGGTTTTAGCTTTGAAGAATTTATTTTAAGTATTAATCTCTTTAATTGGCTTATTTTTTATATAAGAAGTAAATACCCAATTGCGTAACAAAGGGTTGCTAGATTCCAAAATAGAAATTAGGAAAAAATAATAGCATCACTGTAAAAAATATATAGATATATATAGGAATATTAGCAATGAAATTTTATCAGAAAAGTTACTGAGAATTTAATTTTTACAAGTAATGTTCTTAGAATATATCAGTAACTCTCTTTCGCTAAAAATGTAGAAACAATTTCACATAAAACAAGTAACTTTCCTGGAAATGTCAAAAAATGTCACTTTGAATGAAAAAACCCGGAACGGTGTGAAACTGTTTGGTTTACTTTCTCAACGTGCATTTTGGATTGGTATCTGCCCGGATTCTATCCACTAAACTTAATGAAAATTCGTTAAATCAATTCACAACTGCGCTCCACGCGTCGCGGCCATGGTTGCTTGCTTTGACGATGCATGTCATAAAAATGGGTTTTTTTTATTTTAATGGGGCTGTTTTATTGGCAACCAAGCCTTTAAAGACTCGACATATCCCCCAGAACTGAGAGCCAGTATTTTATGGCACCCTTTAGGCGACTCTCTCTACCAATTTTGACTGTCAGGTTGCAACTAATCTGAGCTCTCTGTGGATGTTAAAGTATGTCGAGATTTAATTTTGTCGAGAGAACTCAAGCCAAATGGGTACTCAGGAGATCTTTTACATGCCTCATAGTCATATGACATGCATGCTCACGATTATCCTATCCAGAAAATATGACGACTGACTCAGCTAGGTCTCGAACCCGCAAACTTGGGCTTATGAGACAGACACCTTATACATCTGAACCACTGAGCCGCTTGCCATAAGGATGTATGTAAAATCATTTTACTTATGTTTCTGGGAAAATCCGAAAAAAGAAAGATAAAATTGAAAAAGCCAGGAACGTTTGCAATCTACAAAAGGAATATTACGGAATTTTTTACATTGATATATAAAAGGAAAAATGTGTAAAGTTCATTACAACCCGACGTATATTGGTTGCTTTCAGACTTTGTTGAGAGATTATGCATAGGCCAATAAACAGTACACTCTTAAAACAAAAGAGTGAATTTTTCACTCAAAAAAAAGAACGAAATATTTTTATTAACAACATTCACTCCTTCTGAGTGGGTTTTCGCTCAAAAAAGAACATTTTGCCGAAAAAGAGCGATTTTAGAATCACTTTTAATAGAGTGAATGACAAATTCACTCCGTTTCAAAAAGAATTTCAATTCGTCTCTTAAAAGAGCGATTTTAAAACGTTTTCATTGGTCCTCCATTGGGTTGGCGGTGAGCACAAATACCCAATATTAGCCCTCGCGCCCGAGTAATTACATTGTCGCAGACGGTTCAGTATTGGGCTCGCACGCAAGAGGTCCCTGGATCAAAATCGGGCCCGGTCAGGACCTCATCAGTGTTGACTTCGGACGTGGCGCCATCTAAGGGTGCACGTCTAACAAACTTCACGCAACCAATAGCCATTGGTTGCGTGACCTTTCACAAAAAGAGTGAAATTCACTCCTATAGGGAAAGTGCATTTTTAACACTGGAATAGAGTGAAAATTAACCCAGACTGAGTTAAAATAGCTCGTTTTTTTAAAGAGTGTATCAAATAGGTAACATTTGACTGAGGAGGCTAGAAAGGCAGCTGGAAACGATTGCATTACTTACTTACTAACATTTGACCGAAATGCAGGATGCATTAACATGAATTGATTAAGTAGTCTTGAAAGTTCCTTAAGGGGAGTCGTATGGTTCAATCTCTCCCATGTTAATTTTACTAACTTTAGGAACATTTTTCTCAAGAACTATTTGAGATATCATTATGATTTTTTTATAGTTTGTTCCTTACATATAGCTTTTTGATACTGATGATATTTCACAGTACAAAAAATACTTTTACAGTGACATTTTTAAATATGTATTAAAAACCCAAAAAATCCGATTTGAAGTTATATAATGAGCAAAGATATTTGAAATTCCTCAGTTTCAATCAAAAAGCTATTAATTAGGAAGAAATAATAAAACAAAACAAAACATGTTATCTTTTATAGTTCCTGAGAAAAATGTTCCTAACTGTTGAAAAACCTTATATTTCAGGAAACGCAAAAGAAAATTAAGGTATAGGTAAGAACTGATATACAGAGTTTCTGAAAAATGCTTATAAAAAAATTACTAAACAGAAATCAATAATCTTAGTCTTAAATTAAAACTAGAGATATGCAGATTAAAAATAAAAGACAAACAGAAAATCGACATTTTTGACCATCCGACTCCCGTTAATATTCCATATTTCAGGCAATGGCATTTTCCGCTTGAACTAAACGAACGAACGGTTGGTTGAAACGCACTTAACAAGCTGTCGAAATATATTTTAAGGTGTTTGCACTAATTTAAATGTAAATTTTGACAACTTGAATAAATTAAGTTCAACTTGGTAGCATCGAATTAGCAGTGGAGTTTGTGTGAGGCTGCGTATATAAATTTATATTACCAAATATAGTATTTTATAACAATTCTATATTCAAAATATAATATGTTTTATTGCTTTGGTATTGTAGGTCTACTTGTCAATGTAACTCATTACGATGAATGTCAGGAAAATTTGCTATGTGAAAATAATCTTTCTACCTATGTTTACCAAACAAAATATATTTAAAAAATGAAGCCCCTATACTGAACAATTTATGAATAACAAACTAAGTTACATAAAAGCGTATTTTAAAAACTTAACGTTAACTTTTTGATTTGGTGAGGACGATGTTAATAGTATTCACAAATGGGTAAGAAAAATTAAGTTAATAGTCTAACTTACGTATAATTACATAGGGGAAACCGGGGGTTTCCATGGTTTTTTTTTGTATATTTTTTACATTTATTTATGTTGAAAAAAAACACGATGTCATTGCCTTCCTTTTACATTAAGTGTTGATACATTAAAAATAATTAGGTTTTTGGAATATTAAGTTTAGTTTAGAATGGTTGGACACGCGTTTTCTACAAGGCATTGTTAGAAATCTTGCTCCGTAAAATTTGGAAAACATGGCTCCGTTTCCATATATAGATTTTAATAGTACCTTATAATGAGTAGAATTTCAAATTCTTTTGAAAACGCGTTACTTGACTGTGGTTCTAAAATACGACGCCCGTTTCAATTGCCCTCGTGTAGCTCTAGTGCGACGATAATTCAAACTAAAACTAAACTAAACTTTTGAAAACGAAGGCATAGTTACGTAGAGAAAGATAACGACAATTAGTACTATACAAACTGAATAAAGATTCATGTGGGTGACATAAGATGGCTTGCTTCAAGCAACCATTTGGCGCCCTCTACACTCTTAAAACAAACGAGCGGTTTAACTCAGTCTGAGTTAATTTTCACTCCTTCCGTGCCGAAATGCACTTCTCTATAGGAGTGATTTCACTCTTTTCGAGTTGGTAAAGAAATACAAGAAACAATCTGCGTCCTACACTCTTAAAACGAGCGGTTTAACTCAGTCTGAGTTAATTTCTACTACTTTCGGTGCCGAAATGCACTTCTCCTATAGGAGTGAATTTCACTCTTTGTTTTAAAGTGTAACGTCTCATTCCCAATATAAGGCTTGGTGGAAAAGTTTCCCCATAGGAAAACTAGCCATGGTCTCCCTAATATTTTATTTGTAAGTTAAAAAATAAATTGATTTAAGCAATGTGAATAATATGCAAACAGAAATGTACGTAAAAAAATTGGACAACCATTTACGCCATATTTTATCACACAAAAGCTCTTTTTATTCGAAGTAGTATTTTATCTTTAGTTTCAAAACAGTTCTACGAAAAAAAAATTTAAAAATAATTCCTGTTTTATAATCGGACAAAAAGTTCTTATTTCAAATTGCAATAAAGTTAGAAAAACTTGTACCATAAACTCATAAGAAAAATTATTTATTAAACAGTTGTTTTTAATGCAATCAATTTTGATACATTCATCAAACAGCACACTTTAAAAAAAAGAATACTAAGCTAACAGAAAAAAATCATAATCAGTAAAAACGCTATAATATTAATAAATATATTGAAGCCTTTGTATATAAAAGTAAAAAATTACTCAAATCGTAAAAAAAACAGAAAAAAAAAATGCCTGCTTAATTTTTTGTTCTGTTTTCGCATATCACTTCCATCTGGGGTGGTTAATAAAATAGATAAAAAAAATTTAGTTTTATACTTTCATTAATACAATTTTTGAAGGTAGAAGATGTAATATTTATGTCCTTTTTAAAAGAGCAGTTGCAATTAGCTCCTGTATTTTTTTAAAGAACAGTTCTTCAGCTGTCTTCTGTTTTTACAAAAGTCGGTTTACACGGAGAAGAAATTAGGTAAAAATGAATAAAATTCCTAACGAACCTAAAAATAATAAAAGTATAATTTTTGCAAAAAAATATTATTTTATTATTAAAAAAGTAATTCAACTAAAAAAAATCTAGATTAATTTCAGACAAAACTATAATTGAATGCCAAATTCCTAATCACACCGTGATTGGAAAAGTGACCTATTGGACAAATATGACTTTTCAGTATTAAATAGTAAAATATTCAAAATTTAAATATATAGTTATTGGAGCAAATCTTAAATCGATCGATTGACTAGTTGGGATACAATTATCAAATCCTTATTTTTTCTATAATGAAATGTAATGGAAAAAAAATAAACTTCAGATGATTATTTTGAAAAACTAGATTTTTGCTGATAGGTCACTTTTCCACGCACGGTGAGATATATGGCGCCGTGTTCACAAGTCCGCGAAAAAGCATAGCTCCAACTCTCCCAGCAGTTAAAAAAAGTCAGTTGAAAATATACAAAAAGAACATATGTTCAGGTTCTTTAATCGTAATCCAATTAAAGTTTGTTTCATTGCCCGAATGGTGGATATAGCGTTACCTACATTCGTGACGTAGTATAAGAAGACTTTTCTTCCAAGCCCACGCAACAACAACGAATGTAGATTGTTACTTGTAAGTAACTCATGTTTAATGATTTAACATGTAACGGAATTAGATAATGGATTTCAGTTCCTTTTATTAACTAAAAAATAATGTTATGCGTGAAATAAAGAAAGTCAAAAGTAGAAATTACGTTAAAATATTAAATTAAATTCTAATAAATAATCGTTAATTTACGAAAGGGTAGATTTTTTCAGAAACAAAGAACGGACTAGACTGCTTCCTGTTCTTTTTAAAGAACATGTTAAAAATAAGAGGCTGTTCATTGTTTTCAACAACTCTACTAGAAGGACCTTTTTTCCATTAGAAAAAGGAACATGTATACTTTTGTATATATTTAATCATTTTAAAGTATTTTTTTACATCTTAAGAGCTAAACTCAATGCAACTTTACAAAAAGAGACATTACAAAGTATTGTTTGTAACAGTTTTGAGGCAAAAAAGTTATTACAAAAAAGCTCAAATGTAGACAATCAATAGATGAGAATATGTTAAAAAATTGAACCTTTCCACAAACGCTAAACTAATTTTACTTTGATATATTTGCTTCCGTGCAATCAACTTTATTTGACCTAGAAGAAGTTTCATTAAAAAACGGATCGAAGCGAAAGTCTGCTATATTCTCAAATTTATACTAATACATTTTGAAGCAAAATAAGACTGGCCCGTAACTCAAGATTAGATTTTCTGATTTTCTTTATTTTTATTGTTACACGGATCATTGTAATATAGTCACGAGCTTGTACCAATCAGAAGAAGATATTGTCCTGGGAACTCCGTTTGTAAATCTAATACGAAATTTTAGAAATATTTTTATATTTCGAGTTTGTATTATAATCAAACTTCCTCTATAGAATTATTTTCACTCAAAAGTAGATTTATCCTTCATTGTTATTCCTACCCATATTTTTTTTTAAAGAGGAGGGGTTTATTTCAAACAAATAATAAATGAATTACTTTTTAAGCCCAGATCCAGCCTTAGTTTTCATTCACTAACAGAGAAGAACAAAAAAAAATAATTATATGTATTTCATTATTTTGACTTTATAATCTCTCTTTACAACGCAAACAATAAATTAATACAAACTTTTTTTTAACCAGTTTAACCTTTTATTTTGTTGAATGAAAATCTGAGTGAAGAAATGGTTAAAATGTTTACTGATGTAGATTTTTTCTATTTGAAATTTGATCTCACTTGTAAAACAGAATTTTTGGGGACATGTCAGCCGTTCGAGTTTTCAGCAACGTTTAATTTTCTTTTAACTATGAGAAGCTAAAAGTATAATTAATGCGTCTATTGTTTTCTTTCACAGACTATGAAATTAAAAGTTGAAGAAAAATGTGAAGGAGGTTTGAAAGGGTAGCTTAATAAACCTGGACAGGTATATAGAGCTCAAAATTAATTACTCTTCTCACCAAAACTGCGTGCTATCTACTAAAATAAACTAATTAATGAAGTTAAATATTTCCATAGTAACTTTAGAGAAAGGTGATAGTACTTAAAATAGGAATTTTGTAAAAATAATTTGAGTTCGTATTTTCTTAGAGACAAAAGCACGCTTAGGATATAGTTAAGAATAATTTAAATTGAAATCGAAGACTTTTTAATCGGATGAAAATTTCAGTTTTTAATTTTAGATTAATATTAAAATGCATTTTTTTTTATCGTATTAATATTTTCAGATATTTAAATATATAATTTTTTAAAAAGTTAGACTAGACAGACTAATTAACTGTTTTTTTTAATTTTGGCAACCACAATGCTTATTTTCTATGAAATTTATAACTGTTTAATGCTGTCCATGGTTTATTTTTTTAACTATATGTTTTTGAAAACAATAAAACTAAATAGGGGAGCCCGGGGCTAGTTTTCCCATGGGGTAAGTTTTACACAAGGTCTTATATTGGAAACAAGCCGTTAAGGGGGGGGGGGGGGGGCTAAACTGCCTGCTTGATTTATGAAGCAACACGACCTATGTCACTCACAAAAATCTTTGTTTAGTTAGTAATGTAATACTTTCGTTATAACTGTTTTTACGATTTTTTTAACGTTGATGAATTTGTTGTGCTTACATTTAAACCGAAATTCAACGTACTTTCATTTAACTTATATAGTTTTATTCTTGCGTACGATAAAAAGTGGTTCCTCTCTTAACTTAATTATGTATTTGTTTTCATAAAACTTAAACCTCTAATCGCCAAGGCCCTATTAAAGTCAAAATATGGCGACAGGGTAGGTTTTCCAAAATTTCATGGGGCAAGAATTCCAAAATTGCCTTGTAGAAAAACGTGTTCCAATCTTTATAATATTCCACACGCAAATTTTTTTTTTATGTATAACCCATATATTTAGTTCGGAATGTAATAAGTTTTGTTTCCGGTAAAATATTGTCTAGATTGCAATAAAAAGAAAGCTGACAGAAATCGTATACTATTCTGAAGTGATATGCGTTGCTCTAATAACTGTCAAGTATAGATTTAGTCTGAGAACATCTGAGAACTTAAATATTTACAATAGATCGTGAATAATTGCACTGTCAATTATTTATATGTCATGTTGCACCTAAAACTTTGGAGTAAATTGGCTAAAACAAACACCAAACAATCTCACCAAATTTCAAAGCATGTGATATGAATTTTTTTGTTGCAATCTTTAGCAATACTTTGGACAACCCCTAGAAAAGAGCTTCAAACTATATAATTACGGGGGAAGTTACGGGGGAATTAATGGGGAAGTTACACAATTTCCTTGATTTCAAAGTGATCCAGATGATTATGACCTTTATATAACAATTTGGTGAAAGCTGACTTTTTTTAAAACAGTTTTACCTGTATTCTGGATATAATCTTTGGGCTATTTTAGTTTACAATAAAATGTACATAAAAAATCAACAAAATGTTTTTTAGTGTGTAAAATCTTTTCAAGTAAAGTTGGAAATTTTGCCCCTTTTTTGGCAGACTGGGAAGTTCCACGTATACGGGGTACGTTTTCCAGCTCAACGTGCTTGCATTGAACCACTCGCTGGCAAAAATGGTATTTACTTTTTAGAAAAGTAGTAATGCTAGTTTGTATATAACCATGTGAAGAATGCAATGATATTTTATTTTCTTCAAAATAAATAAAAGTAAAAAATATACAATCAAAAAGGAAAAAACGATGAAAACTAGCCAAAAATGTTTGGTTTTAAATAACTACAAAGATGGAATCGTTAATGTTTTGGAATCGAAAAAGACTGCACGGCAAAAATGATAATGCAAAAAACGTACACGAAAAAGTTATCAACTATCTACTGAAATATAAAAGAATAAAAAATATAAAAATAGTACAGAAAATTATCTAACTATAATACTAACATATATCATCTTTATTCACATAAACTTACTTATTTTAGAATTTATAACAGTATTCAAGATTCCAAAGCGAAATGAGATTAATTGGTTTTTTTAGTTTCTACAAAAATAAATACAAAATAAACTTTATTATTTTATTTTTCCAGTAACTATGCAACTTTACACATGTAAAAAGTTCAACTTAAAAACAACCATTAGAAAATTATTGTAATTACTACACTAAACATAAAAGATATTTTTTAAAAAAAACTACACAATGTAATAATCAAGCATCTTCCATATGTAACACATACATCTAATTACACAAGCTATACAAAGAATATCAAACTGCTCGAGCTATATAAAGAATATCAAACCTCAGAGCAACGAAAATGAAGTACCTATATGCCTTTAGAAAAACAAAACATCCCAGCTCACAAAAAAATACCTTTCCATAAGTTTAACCATTTTAATTCGAATGTTAAAAATTAAACAATGCAAAACCATTTCACCTAATTCAGCAACAAAAAAAAAACATGATACATCTTGCCGTGGGTAGGGTAGGGGTAGGTACATATATATTCCGGCTTGTGTGCTTGATCAGAGACCCGCTTATATAAGCCTTCGTTAAGTAAGATAGACACAGAAATTTTATTTACTGTCACAGAGAAAGGAAAGTACACCCAGGGCGAAGGCGGGAATCGAACCCGCACCCGTTACAGCGCGCAGACTGCTAGCGTAATGGTCCAAACCACTCGACCATCAGGGCCCCATCTTGCCGTGGTCAGGTAAACTGCAGTAACCACCTCAATCAATTGGACCATGTTGGCTCTAAAATATTCAGTCTCTTAGTATGTTTTCTTTAAGGTAAAAATTATTGAGTGCTTTCAACAATGGTTCAAGTCATTATTCTAAATACCGCAGTTTACATGCCCAAGACAATCTAATTTTTTATATTATCGAAAGTTTAAAAGGAATCATTACAACGTCTTATACTTTGAATATCTCACAAATTAAATATTTTCAAGTATGATCACAGCAAATATTGTCACGTTTAAAGACAACTAATAAAAAACATTGCCTACACTTTTGAAATAGCTACACTATTCATACCCAAATTTTATTTATAAATTACAAAACAGTCATTATATTTTAAAAATCCTGCTCTGTACACAAGCTATATAAAGCATCTCCATGAACGATCTTAAACTATACTATTTAAAGTAACAAACACTCATGCTTTAAAAAAATATATTCTATATATACATTCTAACATTCTATATATTGTAACATATATATTCTAAAGGACTTTAAAGTTTCTGTAACTTTTTGAAACATAAAAATAAAAATATGCGAAATTTAATACAAACTATCAAATGATATCGAATTGTTAACATTAAATGTGAATTTTCAAAACTGCAATAAAACAAACACAAAAGCAACAAATTTAAAATACGTATTCTGAATTTGTATTGATATACTATCGATAAAATCTTTTCGTATTTCTGAAACTCCCAAAAAAAATAAACCCGTTTCTAAACACCCAAATAACTGCACAAGTTATTTAAAGTACAAAAAAAAAACTCCCTATAAACGGCTATAAACTATTACTTAACTACCCAACTTCTTTCATAAAGTTCCATAAACGACAATAAACTACTACTTAAACGACTAAACTCCCCTTCCTCAGCAAAACATACTATCTCCATTTGCAAGTACTTCAAACTTTCGCCAAAACTTTTACCAAAGTAATCTGAACATCACAAATACCCGTGCGCAGATTACATTCACGCAGCTTTTGTTCAACTTTTCCCAAAGTTTCGAATGACCCTGTAACGCAGCCAACTGCCAGTGTTTGGCGCTCGCCGTCCCAACCCTACGCACACAAAAAGCATGGAAATGGCGCCAACTTAGAAACGCGTTTTTTTAATGGGAAGTCGCTCCTCTCCTCGTGTGCGTGATTTGTATCTGTTTCATTCAGTGGCGTTGTCCAGTGGCGTTGCGAAGGCGTGAATGATCCATGATGGAGAAGGAAAGTGGCGAGGCCAGTGGCACTATGACTCGAGTCAAAAGGTTTACAGTGGCGATTCACCCCGAAAGACGAACGGACAACGAAGGTGAGTTCGAACTTCGAAGCTTATGGTTCACGTATATTACCAGGTATATGCGAGGCCCTGTGTGAGTACAACCCTTATATGCACACCCCTAAGTGTAGCCCTATATATTGCAAATGGAAACTAGAAACTGGATTCCCCCATCAAAAATTGTTCAATATCAAGCGATTCGACTTTGGAAAAGTTCTTAAAATCAGACATATACACTTGTAGAACAAATCAAACTTTAAAGAATTTAAGGACAATTGAAATAATTAAGATCGTATTTTAAATACAGAATAGGGGAAACTAATCATTTATCAAATAAATTTGGACACTAATCATTATTAGTTTTAAAATGAACTTAAAAAAAACTCATTTAAAATCTTGTAAATATCCAAATTTTTTATTAAAAAAAATTACAATGTTTCAACTTATATGGAAAATGTATAGTAAAATAGTAAAAAACTGAGCAAACTAATAAAATATGGTCATCTTCACTTTTTTTAACCGCTTTTTATAGTAATACATTCAAGTAATTAGAACTATTTGTTAAATTTTAAAAAATATCGAACTTTTTCTGTCTTAAAATACTAATGAAACCCTCTACTATATTTTCCCAAAACAATTTGAAAAATATTTTCTCACATAAAAAGCCCTTTTATATACTTCAACTTCTCACCAAATTTTCTAATAACATTTAACACTTTCAACTACTTTTATTAAGTTTGCAATATTTTTGGAAATAAAAAAAATCGCTACTTATATTATTTCCGCTGTGATTTGATATTCCCAATACCCATGTTTGGTAGCAAACAGGATTAAGATTATTCGCCATTCAAAAAAAAAAAAAAAAAAAACGGAAACGGAAACAAATTTGTGGTAGTTTTTCGTAACTAAAATATGTTGCAAGCGTATGTTTGTTTTACTTTTATTACCCAAATTCAGAAAAAGTTTTAAAAAATTATGATTC
The DNA here is from genome assembly GCA_019343175.1 of Oedothorax gibbosus. NCBI lineage: Eukaryota > Metazoa > Arthropoda > Arachnida > Araneae > Linyphiidae > Oedothorax > Oedothorax gibbosus. Next base: position 58,369 of record JAFNEN010000954.1, on the reverse strand, counting down.
AATTACTTAAATAATATATTTTTGTAAATTTTATAAATTTATTGATATTAAAAGCGCTTTTAACGAATTCAAAAATGCCTAAAGCCGTAAATATTTCAAATAAATGTGTTTTTATCAAAACATTGTATTTGTTAAAAATTTATTTCAGATTCATTATAGTCATTACGTACAAATAAACTTTAAAAAAAACATTAATTAAAATTGAGAAATCTTTTATTCATTATCGAAAAGATTTTGAAAAAGATTTCACGCAAAGATTTTCACGAAACATTTTCACGCATTTCAGGTAATATTTTAAAGGCTATATATTTTTCTTAGAAGGTATTTTAAAAAATAATAAAAAAAGTATACACATTTTATAAAGGCTAACTTATGTAAATTACAAAAAAAATAAAAACCAACAAAAAATTCGCCAAACGTCCACTTTCCCGTACCAAAAGTTAATAACTACCTTTTGAAACACCAAATGTTAATCATAGTGGCTTTTATTTTTTAGATACTGGGTTTTTGGTAAAAATCGTTAAAACACAATAACTGGTGTGCAAGATCTTAATGGCTTAAAATTCTAATTAAATAACTAATTCTTCGAAATAAACATGCAAAGAAATCGGAAGCCTATTTCATAACTTAAATAATTTAATTGCTATTTTATTGATATAGATACAGGGTGTTAAAAAAACGGTACACGGGTATCAGTTACTTTATCACCCTTTAGTTACAATTCAAGGAGATAGTTAAATTTTTACACTTACCTTTTCTTTTTTTTCCCAATGAGGCTGCATTGTTGGCGGTTACGCCTTAGCAGACTCGGGATATTCCTCAGAACTGAGAGCTATTTTTTTTGGCACCATCTAAGCGACTCTCGTTACCAATTTTGACGCTCAGATATGACAATGAATCTGAGCTCTTTGGGATGTTAAAGTATGCCGAGAGAACCCAAGCCAAATGGGCACTCAATCTTTCATATGCCACATAATCATTTCCCATCCAGAAAATCTGACGACTCAGCCGGGGCTCGGACCCGCAACCAGGCGGACACGGAATACCTCTCAGCCACTGAGCCGCTTTTTTACACTTGCTCACAAATTTAGCATTTGACGCGCTACAATATAACACGAAATAATAATGTTCATAAGTAACAAGCGAAAGTTTAAGAAAATGTTTAAAAAAAAGCTCTTGAATATATATAAAGTGTATTCTTATATTTATAAGGTTTTTAAGCATCATTGTATGAATAAGTAAAATCCTTTCAGAGGATTTCATGAATATATTTAAATGTAAACAGCACGGTAATTTTTCTGTTTTCGAACCAATATGTTTGAATCATTTTTGTAGACAAAAGTAAATATTTCAACTTTTCTAAATCGAAAACTTTGCGCCTTATTTTATTTATGTATGATATTTCTAAAATATTATATAGTAAAATATTAAAATACAATTTTGATTAAATTTTTGGTTGTATCATAATTAAAAGATGGTAAATGTTTGCATTCATTAATTTTTAACCAATCTATGTAAATATTTCATCTTGCATACAATATTATAAGTAATAGTATTTTATACAAATTGATATTGTTATATTATACTTGTAACGATAAAAAATTTATTGGGAAACCAGATAAAAAAAATATTTGTTTAATTCAGTAAAAATATTCCTTAAAATGAAATATTCATGTGAGCCACAGCAAGAAGTCAAATTTATTCATATATTATAAAAAAAAGATAATGAGCATGCAAGGGGTTTAAAATTCTGTTAAAATTTAGTTACTTTAATTTTTAAAAGATTATTGAAATAGCCGTAAATCAAAAACTGATTTCGTAACGTAAACTAAATCGAGACGTATGTGGTGATAGTGACTGTTATTGCAGCAAATCAACTCCGTGAAAGCTCAATACTTTAAAAAAAAAAAATCGCCGCCGATTTGTTTACGAATCGAGACACTATCTACATCTTTGGTAAAATATCACGTGACTTCCTGTTATATTGATATGGAAGCTATCTTTTATAAAATTTAAATTAAAAATTAATTATTACAGTATCAGAAAATGTAAAAAGACGACTTTTTTTACGATTGAAGATTAATCAACAGGGTCCTAGTCAAAAATCAATATTATTCAAATATTAGAAATTTTATCTAAGCTAAAGCTACAAATTTTGTCATTGAATAAACACATTGCGTTGTCTTCAATTATTTCAATTATTTTGTATATGTAATGAATTTTAATTTAAATAAATATTGCTAAATAGTCACCAGGAATTACGACAGAGATGGGTTAATTACTTGCTACTTCCAAAAAAATTACTAGTTAAATTTCAAAAACTTTCAAGTATCAAAGCTAGAGTTATCATTTTTGGCATGCAATAAACAAATTGTGATGGTCTTCCAAATCAAATATTTATTTTATCAGTTCTGATTGCACTTGTCTAAATAATTATGATAAATTATAAAAAATTATTAATTATAACTAAATAATTAATTATATCTAAATAATTATGATTAATTATTGACCAAAATTTACCTCAGCGATGGGGTAATTTCTGGACAATTTTAGAGTCATTAATCGTCACTTACTCTTTTGATACAGATAGATATTTATATGTGCATTATTAACAATACCTCCAAAAGCATATAATTTTCAACTGAAAAAGTACAACGATTCCAGGTAAATTAATACGAAAGCTCAAGTTAACGTACATACAGTTTCAATATATATATATATATTCATGAAAAAGATAATCTTTTTAAATAAATGTATTTTTTCTAAATAAAAAATACTTAAAAGCTTATTATGCATTTTCATATATACTTTGTATTTTTCCTCAAATCCTTCTTTTAGACAACTTAAAGTTAGGGATTTTAATGGGTTCCCGTTAATGGATTTTATGTTCCAGAAGCTTCAGTTTTTGCCATGGAAATACGTAAATTTCTAAGGATATGGTTTTATAAAAAAATTCTAGTAAAGAAATCAAGGGTATAGGTGATGTGGCATAAAATATCAGTATTTTTTTTGTAAGAAAAAGATATGTAATATATTTGTGTTGAAATATTTTTTGTTGTCAAATGTTATTATGTTTTTCAAAAGATTAAGAAAAGAAATTTAAGTATTTTTACCTATAAAAGTTTATTAGTTTTTAAAATTTTTAAATTTGTGAATATTAAGATGTGTTGTTAGAATGTTCTGAAATTATAATAAAATGAAATTGGCATATTATTTTAAATATCAGCACAAATTTTAAATAGTTAAACATTTTTAATAAAATATTGTAATTTACTTAAACTTTTGAATAAGTCGATATAAAATGTTGTTTTTCATATCAATCCTGAAATATTTTTATCAATGAAAATCTTTTGTTAATAAGAAAATAATTAGAAAAACCTTACTGCTTAAAAACGATTTTTGCATCTAGTCAAATGTATTTTAGTTAGTTTTATTCTACCAAAAGATGCATTAATAACCCCAAAACCTAATTCTGACTATATGTCTAAATTTTTATTAATTATTCTATTCAAACTCGAAAATAATATAATAATAATAATAGAAATATATTAGGCTATATGAGATGAAGTTAAAACTATTTTTTTTTGCAAAAAATAAATTGTCTTTAAAATTGTACATAAATAATCTCTTACATGATTTAATTTAATATATTGTTACTAAAAATAGCTTTTTATTACACAAAACTACTTCAAATTTTCACCAAATCTGGAAAATGACTACGTTGTTTCAAGAATACCTTTAAATATATCCTACAACTTAGAAAATTGCAAAAAATATCCAATTTTGTGTGACATAGTCTATTTAAATGCGGCTCGAATGAAATAAATTTAAATTCATAAACTAAAATACGAAGAACAATAAAACATTTTTTAGATAGTTGAAATTCCTTTTCAATTAGGAATTCTAGCAAAAATATTCTTTCTAGATAAGGCTACCCTTTCTAGATAATCCTCCATTTCAATTTCCAAATGAAACGCTAATGTCCAGCTGGCGTTACAAATTTAATCATGCTTAAGTTTCTCGCTTCAGAGATTCCGATGCCCTATGAAACCACGGAAACGTTTTACTAAAATTTGCGGCCGGAATCAGAATCCTCGACCTTTTCACGGATTCCAGATTTATTGTTTTTACACCGAAATTACTTGGATAGGAACTAGGTGTTACAAAGCTGTAACTTATTCCAGTTTGGAAGGGGCTGGGGAGCGCAGTGGGTAAAGGCGTTCGCCTTGCATGCAAAAGGTCCCTGGCTCGGGTCCGGGCATCGCCAAAATAACTGCCGACATATAAACGGTCCGTACAGCCATAAATGTCCGACGACAAATACTCCGCGTAGAGGGAGTACACGTTAAATATGCTTCAAAGTTCCGACACTAAATACGATGTCGCCCTTAACGGTTGCGTTGGGTGCCTACTCAGGTGTCGGCTCGTCACCTGACTGTGGTTCTAAATTACGACGTCCGTCACCAATAGTTCTGGTGTAGCTCTAGTGCGACGATATTTCAAACTACAGTTCCTGGACAAATTATTAGACGCACTGTATTTTTTTTTAGTAATTTTATGTTTCTTAAGAGTTTTTATGCAATAATGGTATATTTAAACTACAATATTATTGATTTTTATTTAAAAGAATTGTTGTAGACTACATATCTGTATTTATTTTAAGATAATTATGATTATGATTAATTTATATTAATTATTTATTTTAAGATTATTTATGTGTGGAATCATCATCCTCAAATGCAGGAGACAGTACAGTCTTGCATTGATAGCATGCCGCGCATAATTAAAGCTTTGTTAACGGCTAAAGGTGGCTCAACTAAATATTGACTTTTACTAACATTAATTTCACTTTTCTTTAAAACTTAATAAACTTATGCTTTTCTAAATTAATGCTGTTTTATTTATGTCAAATAAATCGGTAATTGATGGGAAAATATAAAAATAAAAAACAAATGAATTTAAAATAATAAAACGGTACAATATCACCCGGTAGTTAATATTTTACATGAAATCTTACAGTGCGTCTAATAATTTGTCCAGGGACTATAATTTAAACTAAATCAGTTTCGTTTAGGTTTTGTTAAGCTGTAGGATGGTTTTTGGCGACGGCCGTCGTAATTTTAAACCATGGGTAATGGACAAGGCCAACTCCTGAGAGTGTATCTAACGCATCGTCATAGCTATTTCATGCACTTTGTTATGGCTTTAAGGCAAGTTAGATTTGTTTTGAACACAATACACGATGTTATGTTTGATCATATACACGATGTTATTGAAGGTGTGATTTTGAGAATTTTTTTTTAATACAAATTATATAGGAGGCCCATGGTGTAAGAACATATGTGTAAATCATGTTTTTTAAATTCCAATAACTGCTGTCTATCAGGTAAAAAGGCTTCTAAACTAAATGCAGACCATTATATTTCGTCACAATATTATATAATTCAATCTATTTTTAATGTCAGAGTTCAGACTTAAACCCCTCTGAGGGATCAATACAATGTATCATTCAAAAATTACTAAATTTTTTCTTAAAAATAAAGTTTGATGTAGCTTTTAGCTTTTCAACATAACTTATAACTTACAAGTACAAGTATTTTCCGGCTTGTGTGCAAGATCAGAGACCCGCTTATAAACATTCGTCAAGTAAGACAGACACAGACAGAATTTTTACTGACACAGAGAGGGAAAGTACAACCAGGGCAAAGGCAAGAATCGAACCTGCTCCCGGTACAGTGCGCAGATTGTCAGCGTAATGGGTTGCGACCAAACCCACTAGGCCACCCGACCCCCCGGTGAGTTCCAGTTTTATCAAAGCAGCGCAGCTAGCTACAGCTTCATGGTTCATTGGTCAACTGCTATTTGCAGCTGGCCTCTCAACACCTTCGCCTCGAGTCCAAATATTGATGTTTCATATACATTGGGACTTGATCACAAGGGTCCAACTCAAACGACCGAAATCGATCAGTTTGAGATTGGGAATGTTTGGCCATTAGAGAGGAAGACTATCTTCTCGTGACAATATTTTTTTTATCCGAAGATTGATATTTTTTACTTTCAATTACCTAATATGAAATATAAGGTAATGAAAATATTGCGATGGCGTCAATAATTAGAAATATGTTTTCTATACGTTTTGGAAGGTCCTGAATTTAAAAATTGGTGTTTGGACACTGGTCCGTTTGACAATCTGTCTGTCTAAAACCTCTCTATAGCTCAAACTACACTTCTCAAAACAATTAGGGGAGCGCATGGTTTTAACTCTTTCACCCCAATGATTCCATTTGGAATCATCAGTTTGCAATTTTTTCTGACTAAGTTAAGCTCGCACTTATGTATCGTTATATGGAATAATCATGTCTTTTGAAGAATTAAATAATGTTTGTTTTAATTAAATGAAAATATGAAAAACACGGTAAAATAAAATTCAATCTGAAAAAATTTTAGCAAATAAATTCTTCACGCTCGCATTTTTTAGATGTTTAAAAATAGCTTTGTAACTATTTTCAACAAATAACGTTTTGAAAATATTAATGTTATAATTTATTCAACAGTTATGATTCCAATTTTTTTCTCTAAAATTTTAGTTACAAAAACTAAAAATTTTCCCCAGTTTTTTACCATTTCATTCTTAATGCATAATGAATCAATTTCACAAATTTTAGATTTTTTAGAATAAAAAAAATAATAAGTTGGGACTGAAAGGGTAACAAAAGTACGCAAAGTGCTCCCCTAATTGTAACTCCCCTCAGTGTAAAATAACTACAGACTTCAAATGTGGTACACGAGTTTTCAGTACTTGTCGGACGTCATAGTGAGGTTTTAAAAAAATGCGCAAGTTCAAACGCGGGCTGCCATAGAACTTTTTAAGTTTTAAAGTTATTAGAATTACCCTATAAGGTATATAATTTTATAATTTTCTTTAAATGTGTGTATTTATTTGGGAGGTAATTGAAAGTCATGTAGTGTTACACACTCACATTATTTAAAATTGTATATTTATTCATGTTTATACTGAGTAATTCGATGTTTACCAATTGGGAAGGGGTTCCATGTAAAACCAACATGAAAGATTGCTCTTATTTTTCAGATGCGTTTGCATGAAATATATCTTTGTAAAGATTAAACTATAAAATTATAATTGCGTAGTTTAAATGGTGAAATATAAAATTGCTGAGATTTTATTAATAAAAAATAATGAATAAAAACCTGTCACCATGTTTTTATTACAAAGAATTTTGCTAATAATGAAAGAAAAACTTTGGTTTTGCACATTATGAAGCACAAGAATATGATTAGTCTTATAATTTATAATATGTTTTCAATCAGTGATTAAAGATGACAAATTATTGTTAAAGTGTTCATGAGCATAAAATTACGAACAAATGCACATTTTTCTTTTACCACACTTGCAAAATTTAAACAATAATAATTCATAATTCATTTAGCAATGCAAGTTTGAACGCTTATTGGATAAAGTAAAAAATTGAAATAGGGCACTCATTTATACCATCTTCTACTAAAGATATATTATACCAAACTAACCTATAGTAGATTTCCAAATTACGCGAGCCTCCCCAAAGTTTATAAAAGCTTTATAAATTAAAGGAGCATAGTCTATAACTCAATATAATACAATAACAAAAAATAATCCAAACGTCATTGCCAACTATTAAAAATCTAAAATATGTCATTCCCAAATGAATACTTTATGTTTTAAATAGAATACGCAAGGTGTTTTTTCGAATAAATATAAATTACTAAATATTAATACTACATTTTGAAAAATGAGTGGTATAAAAAAGAACAGTTTAAACTTATATTAGTTTTTAAATTCCAAATATATTATCAAATCCATAAACTTATTGATTAAAAACTAATTATTTGAATTTCAATCAAAGGCAAACTTGATATAACTCGTGCAGGTATTATTAGAATGTAGAACTAAAAACGGGAGACGTACAATGGCAATACAAAGAACACTTTATTTTTTTGAGTTTTGTACTTTCAAGTGATTATTATATGTCTAAAAAATCGCCATAAATTTACCTTGATATAAACTGAAAAATCAATCAATATAGCATCATTTTATGCGAGCACTAAAAATCTATTGACCCACTTATCTGAATTTCAAAGTAAGTCTCACGCACGAAACCAATAGAATAACCAGCTCATTAAAAGTTCTTCTTTGGAGGTTACAATTATCTTCATATGCTGCGTTTTTAAACACCAATTAAAAATCGGGTTACCAAATGAAACCATAATCGTTTCAACAGTACACCCGAACAAACGCGTGGCTAATTATTTGACTAAATATTTCGCATAAAAAATATCAGAACTTTGTGTTATTTTGTATTTAAATTTACAATCTACAGCTACACAAAGTGTCACTTTTTGAATTTTAATTAGCGTATCTTATAGAATAAAATGAGACGTTTCATGGACTACTCAGCTTATAAGGTAAGAGAAGCTCTCAAGACGTCACGCTATCCGTCCTGTAGTGTTGGCTGTTTCATAAAACAAAAACCTCCTCAGGCACGACCAACTATACTCTCCGAAAAGAATTCAAGAGCATGTTTCTTCTTTTTCGGAATACAGTCGTCACTCCGAACAGGATGGATACGCTGACGTCACAGAGAGCTTCTCTTACTGTATAAGTCAAGTGGTTGTAGCACAGTGCTTTCTGCTTTTGCGTATCACATGTAAAGTATAGGAGAAAAAACCCTTCATCAACAGGATATCTGACCATGTGAGGCCTCTTTAGTGACGATAGCGAGTCATCGCATAAACTGGTGTAAGGAAAACCGTTTCTCCCTTGGCTCTTCTCTCGCGGCAACCCTGATTCACGCCAGACACGAGTCCCACTTTTGTACCGCAATAACCAAGGGAGAAATCGGTTTCCTAAAACTAATGTCCTCCAAATAGACCTGAATACAGAAAATTCCTAGTCAATCAAGTGTTTTTTTCCCTGGACTCTTCATCTATTTGGCGACATTAAGATGGCTTCAATTTTTTTCTCGCCAAGCATCTTCGTCTCATTCTTGCCTCAATGGGTTCTTCCTTGCTCTGCATAGACAAGTTGTTTGGACAGTTCAGAAAATAAACGATTTCACGGCAACAGTTTTCGGACTTTTGTTTGGTTAGCAATTGCTTTATGTGTTGCTACGAAACGAGCACATCTACATTAGAGTTCCAATACCATCATGCATATTACAATGGCCCAATTGTTGCTCCTGACGCAAATTTTGAAAATATTTTTGTTTCGCGTCGCACGTGTATGTTGATGCAAATTTTACTGTAACTATGTTAAATGGCAATGCTTCTAATGATTTTTTCTTATGAACCTAAATATAAAAACCTTTTGAGAGTGCGTATCAGTAAATTTTGATCGATAAATCTTTTTTTAATAAAATAACAATTACTCATATTTTTTTTTAATATTTTTTTGGTTGAGTAAAAGTCGCACTAGATTTACTAAAGAGCAACCGCTTTATTAAAAATATTTTCGTTATTGTTTTTTTTCCTTTTATGACCAAAATATGCTTTTTTTTAAACTATAAGATGAAAAGTCCATGAGTCATTTTTATCGAGAAAAGTAACTTAATACTTAAAGAGATATATTCCTCAAAAATAGACAATCATGAAAAGTTGAATCTGCGGTGTATACCTAATTTCATTGCAAAATAAACTTACATCAACTAATTGAAATGTAAAATAATCGTATATGTATATAGGAGGAGGTGCAAATATGGAAACATGCTGTAAATGTGGAAACCAAAGTATTTTAACTGCAGGGAGTTAACTCTAGTACTGACTGCCGTAAACAATTACTCTCGTCTCAATTTGTCACGTTACAAAGCAAGTAATTAGTTGGGAGTTGTAGTTAAAGGTTCTAAGATATTTGGTGGTTAGACATTTTCGTCATTTTATTGACTGGTTTTGCAGTAGGGGAGAGAGGGGGTACTAATGGGACACATTTTTATTAACCTCTGTAATTCAGCAAAAATACAAGAACTTTAATTTCTTTTTTTTACAAGCTCATAAACTGAACATTCGTTTACTTAAAAAGTCATTCGACATATGTTAAAACATTACCATATTTTAGTTGCTGAGCATTTTAAACAAACATGTAAACGTCCCATTAGTCTCCATATGTGGGGTCTAATGGGACAGGGTGAAGGGCTAATGGGACATGGTAAATGTTGCCTTAATTAAAATTTCAAAAAATGGAAAAGGAATCAGAAAATGACCTGAAAATAAAATTGTAAAGCACACACCATTTACATAATGAAATTTTATTTTTTGAACACAATTATTTCCCATTAAAATATCAAAGTTAAAACTCAAAATCGAAGATTCTCCCACAATTTTTGTTCAATCACTGAAAAGGGTAGTTTTGTAACTAAATCTCCTAAAATTTATCCCAAACTGGACATATTTTTCAGGGTACGTGAATTTAAAAAGATTTTTTTCTTGAAAAAGCATACACGGAATTCATCTGTTCCTATTTCAGAAATAAATCCAACAAAATAAAGAATAGTTTGATTTCTAGTAAATTTTACCAACAACAAATCATTTACCTTCATAAAGCTTATTTATACCACCAAGCTCTTTTCAGATAAAATTTATGAATTTACAGGTGGAAAAATGTATCATCAATAAAACTACTTAAACTTTCACTTATTATCCGACGAAAAAGTTCAAAAAGTTTTATATTAAAAGTTTTTAAAATTTCTTGACTGAACAAGATAGAGATTTATATAGATTCTTCAATAGAAGCATACAAAGCTAGGTTTATTCGTGTCCCATTTGACCCCACAGTGTTATTATTGATAAATGATCAAACACAGAACCACGTGTAGTACCACAGTATTTGACATATAATATCTTAATCTATGATATGTCTTCTAGCTAAAACTATTAATTAATTCATGAAAAGTTTTTATTTAATACTTTTTTTAAAATTGTAAAAAAGATACATTTTTAACTTACTTTAGATTCTCCAAAACAACGATTCTTCTCTCCGCTTCAACACATGCTTTTAATGACTGATCTTTTATTGTTAAAATGTGAAATATAACTGTTACGATGTTGTAGTGTAGAAATATTTGTAAAAAAGTATATTTTCTCCACTTTTTGCCCCTTGTCCCATTAACCCTGCGTCCCATTAGCCCCCAATCTCCCCTATATTAAGTCTACACATCATGGGTATGGGTCACACACATCATGGAACTGGTTTAATTTTGACCCAGGGACATGTAAAAAAAAATTCGTTTTACAGGATAAGAAAAAGGAGTATTGTTGGATTTCAGTTAATAATAAATTAACTTTTTCTTAACTCGTCAAATTAAGTTTGGGTAACAGTATGAGTAACTTGGAAACATGCAGATGAAGGAAATGTGGAAACATCTATATATGCCTTCATCTATGGTACATATGAAGAGTATAGGGGGAGAATCTTTTCATCGACTGGTAATCTGCCCGTATTCATGACTGCTTAGCGGCTAGTGGCGACAGGAAACCGGTTTTTCCCTTGGTTTTCTCTCGCGGTACAAGCGTGAGACTCGTCCCTGAGTGAATCAGGATCATTGCGAGAAAAGAACTAAGTGAGAAACCGATTTCCTTACACTAGGTTTAGGCGATGACTCGATATCGTCCCTAAAGAAGCCTAATACTTACAGATACCCTGTCGATGAAGGGGTTTTTCCCCTGGACTCTTCCTATGCGAACATGTAATACTTACTCTACGTGTTTCTATTTGAGATGTCAGAGTAACACACGGACAAAAGACATCAGAGGGTTTTTGGCACGCCGTATGTGTGATTAAAACTATAACATATGCAAGATATATAACATAATTTAAAGGAAATGAGATGGTAAGGGATACAGGGAACCACACACAATCCTTGCATTCGAACATTATAACAAAGTCATTTTAGAATTTTTCCATATTACTCTCAATTTTACAAAAATTGAAAAAAGTTCTAAACTTGACAATTTCTTTTTATTTATTAAGTATGTAGTTTTTGGACCTTTGAATTACAGTCCCCTATTTCTAACATTTTAATGAATGTTTAACAAACTTTTTTAAATAGTTATTTATTGTTTTCCTACATAATAAAACTAACTGAGTTTCAACATATGCACCCCTATGTACCTTAAAATATTGAATATTTGGAAATAAAAGGAAAATATACATTTATATTTTTACTATATCTTAAGACAACTTATTTCATCTTTCAATTTCATACGTTTAATATTTAGTCGCCTAATTTAATTACATAACTTTCTTCATGATTCATATTTTTAGAAAAGTGTTTTTAATAAATTAGTTATATGCATGTTTACTGGTATAATTTAATTTTTTTGAGATGAATAAATGAACAACTGACAATATAAACCACAAAAAAATGACACCAACAAAAAAAATATATAATGCTTAATTTACTTATTGAAATGTATGGATGAACCATGAAAATATTCGGGGCATTTCATTTTTAATTTAATAGTTCTTTATTATTATTTTCGTTTATATCCTAAGGTTAGGCTTTTGAAATTAAAGTGAATAGCAGAAAAAAATTTCTGAGCTTAATAAATTTTTAAATAAATAATTTTTTAAGAAGTTTTATAGACGGAAAAATATTTTATCATTTTATTACCACTGATTTTTTTTTCTTTGGGACATTTTTTTTGTAAGAAAAAAAAGTAAGATTTCTGATCTTCATAATTTAAGAAGTTTTGTCATTTGTTTCTCTGTTATTGTTGTTGTTGTTTCTAATGCCACTCGGTAACCGAGCCCGGAGTAGAGAACTACCCGATTTTAAGGCGAAGTGGGGCGGCTTCCAATTTTATTGAGCGCCACAAGGGAGGAAGTCCGACTTTTGCTCGTCAGCATGACACATCCGTTTTACAGGAAGGTCCCTTTCACACATCCATTCTCACTCACATATCGGAATTTTGATCCAGATCAATGGCCCATAACCCCCTGATCTGGTACCCCCAGATGTATTAATTTGGTATGGGAACATGGAGGACTTTGTGACCGCGACATATTTAATGTGCCCCAGCCACCATTAGCAACACGGCGGTCTTTAGTCGAATACAAGCGCCGACCCAGCAACCATCAGAATAGCGAGCACCGCCGAGGACTTTGTTTCTCTAAAAAACAACTTAATTTTTTAAGATATAAGACGATTTAAAATACATTAAAAAAATAATTATTATTTATAAAATAAAATAATAATCGTATAGATTTTTTTTTTGATTATTACTTTCGAATATAAAAATCTTCTATGCAGTGTTAAATTTTAATCATGAAAAAACTCGTCACTTGACTGCGGTTCTATATCACGAGAACCATAGCCAATAGTCTATTAGTTTTACTGTGACGTTAATTCAACCAAACCAAACCAAAGACGCAAAACAGCATAAACAAGTTATATTGACACCGCTAAACCTAACTTTTTTTTGCTTTTTGATTTTTTACATTTTACAAACATTTTAATTAATGTTTTTCTTATTTAATTAACCATATATACCTTAAAACAAAGAATGCTCAATTAATTCACAAAACTTAAACTCACTTAAAAAACTTAATCATCATTAGTTTTATTTTTTATATCCTACTAACTTAAGCTTTCTACTTCATTTCTGTGGATTTATTCTACAAATATTTTAAGCATTTTTTTTACGAAGCGGTCTTCATCCTTCAAACCATCCTTAAACTAATCTTTATTTAGTTTCAAAAGAATAAGGCTTTTTAAAATAATTCTATTTCAGGTAAAAGAAAGTTCTTTAAAACTATACTAATTTAAAATAAATTTTGAATTATAAGAGAAAAATAGTTTTCTTAAATTAAGTCAAAGTAAAATGCCAAAGTAAATTTTAATGAAAATACAGAATATTCGCTAAGCTATAATGAGTTTTGTAATTTGATATAGTAATCCATTTCGAATTTAAGGAATGATTTTAAATTGAATTTTATAAATACAATATAACTAAACCCCATTTTATCAAAAGACGTCTTTTGAAAAAAAATTAAATGGATTTGTTATATTCGAATAATATAAGTATTTATAATTTATTTCTTCAAAAAGTAAGGCTAATATTTATTTTAATATAATTGTTTTTTTAAAATAAAATGTTTATTCATTTTTTCTTTAATTAAAAAGAATTTAAAGAATTACTATATAAACTAACACAAATATATTTTTTAACAGTTAGTATCACGTTGAACAGCTTACACACAAAATTTTAATAGCAATAACAGAGTGTAATTTTAAATAATGCTTTGACTCACCCAATTGGCTATTTTTATTTTGAATGCTTTCACAAATTCAATTATTTTTGAAACTGTTTTTTTTTTTTAATTTTTGTGGTAATTCAATTTTTCTGTAAAAATAAAAGCATTTGTAAACCTATACTTCAGAATGTAAATATTTATTTTATTCAAAATTGATGATTTATTAAAAAGTTGATAGGAAAAAAATAACTTTCAAGTACACAATTTTTATAGATAAAAATGGTTTTTATTGTATTATATATACAACCATTAATTTTATAATTTTTACTTTAATAATTAAAATTCTAATAGAAGATTCATGTTGACTTTAAACAAATAAAACTCAAGAAAACGTCTTTATGTTACATTTAAATGAGTTTTAAATTTCACAACTTTTGAATAGTTAATTTACTCATAGTCTAAATTTTTGAATGAATTTTAGTCGAATGCTTAATAAAAAATTTAGGGTGTTTCACTTATGGGGACATTTGTGGTTCGGGCTGTGATAGTGGGTGACTTCAGAAGCGTTTGACCAACTTTTCACTTTAAGTTGAAATTAATGCAGAAGCTAAACTTAAAAACTAATACATTATAGACAATTTTTAGCTTTGTATTTTTCGCGCTCGCTTGAACTTATCATTTATTCAAACTTTCTTCCTATACTTTGTGATGTAATTAAAATAATTGCTTTACCTACACCATTTGAAAATTGCACTCAAATAATTTTTTATTGCTGTTTCATATGGCAGTGTACCAAAAATACTTAATTTGGGGCTGCATATTTTGCCCAAACAGTTTTTAATAAGGCGAAAGGGAAAATAACGATACGTATCTCGAACACGTGCTGTTAAAAAATTTTACTTTCATTTCCACAACATAACATTAATATTTAAAATAAATTATAGTATAAATAGAATTGCAAAGATTTAAAAATACTCAAATAAATTCATTGATTAATGACCTCAATTTACATCATTATTAGAAAAATGATGCATTAAAAAAATTGCGAAATAAATTGATTATTTTTATTGGATCAATGTTATATTTCGATGTATGTACGATATCCTAATTTCTAAGATAATTTTTTATGACTTTTATATGATAAAAGTGTTTAAAAAGAAATCGAAGATAATTTAGGAATTCTTTCTTGTTTGAGTTTCATTTCTTTGTGTATTTTTATAGTTACATTTTTCTGTTAATACATTTTATTTGGAAGAATTCTTTAGTTTAAATTATGAATTGTAATGAAAATTAATAATATAAATTTGTAAAAAGCAATTTTTTGTTACTCGTATCTTATTTCAAGTTTTAACTATTTATTTTAACTGACCAAAAAAAACAAATTAAACTGGTACAGTTATGAACAATTAATCATTCCGAACTATTAAATTTCTCAATTCCTATTTAATTCATGTTCGTATTTTTATTCCATTGATATATTCCTAAATATTATGTTTATACAGTCTCACAGGGTCGGAGTTCTATTTCTAATTATGTCACAGTTTAATTCCCGATAATTTCATTGCTCTATTCTAAAATATTTCATTTATCATTTTCCAATTAATTTAGTGCTCTGATTCTAATTAATTATTCCATTGCTTCATTCCCAATTTTAATCTGTTGCTCCACATAAGATTATTATTCTATTTCTTGTTATCTCATTGCTACATTACCAATCACATCATTACCCCATACCAAATTATTCTTTTGCTTCATTCTCAATAAATCCATTGCTCCAGTGATCTATATTTAAAACGTTTCAAGACAATTATTTAACGTATCCTAGCCCTTATAAAAAAGTAACACATCATTAGCATATATTCATCTAATTAAGAAGCGAAAATTGAATTTTATATTCCTGTATATAAATTTGTTTTGTTAAAATTGAATGAACCAACGCAGAAGTCTGGTGTAGAAAAATACCCATTAATCACAAGTTTTTACATATTTTTTAAATATTATCTAACTTTCGGATTATTTTAAAAGGACGTCATTTTAGACCCACACAATTATAATAAAATACCACGTTTTTTTAAATAGAGTAATATTTTGTGTGTTTTTTTAATTATACTGTAATTAGGATTAGGAAATTGTACCGCCTTCTTGTTAAGAAACACATGTGGGAATTTTTCTGATTTTTTTTTACTAAAAATGCAACTTCAATAGCTTCACATTTAAACAATTTCTTATTTAAATGACAACAAGTTATTAAATAGGCATATCTTAAAATTGAAATATTAAAAATATTATGCATTCAAATACTACTTTATATTTTTAAACGATTTTAATTGCAACAATAATCTATTGTGCAGAAGTTAATTGTCATTAATCAAATTGACTTCATTAACCACTCTCAGCAAACAATTGTTGTGTCAAACGTATTGAAGCATTTTAAAATAAATTATTTTTATTTCAAAAATATAATTCTTAATTGATGCATTGTAGTTAACTAATTTGTCCAAATAATGAACTTAAGATATTCAAAACTAAAATATTAAAAATAATTTACAGAAATTACGTTGCAAATTATTTGTTTATGCCTAGTTTACTTATTTTCACACTTGCTCTCTTGCAGAAGACGGTCACGTGGTAGGGTCAGACATTCTCTTCGCAAACCGATTGGCGCCTCCCCTCAGAGATGTTGGAAAACAAGTTCAAGAAGCCATTCAGCTTCACACAAGTAAGTACACCGTATACAAACTGTTTAATGTCCCCATGAGTTTTGGGTTTAACACATAGATATCATAGTTAAAGTATCAGATTGGCAGATCACGTGACCTCCAATGCTAACAACGGGACGCGCATGGAGGCCAAATAAGGGGGCAAAATGGCCAGTGTTGCTGCCACTTTAAGGAGAAAAATGCTACGAAAAAATACCATTTAATTCTAAAATCACAAAAAATACTAGAAAAGGATTTAAAGTCCCTAAAAAGATTCCAAAATGCAGCTAGTATTTTTACGATATTTTTTTGCAATTTTAGAATTAAATGGTATTTTTTCGTAGTATTTTTCTCCTTAAAGTGGCAGCAACTCTGGCCATTTTGCCCCCTTATTTTGGCCTCCATGCGCGTCCCGTCGTTAGCATTAAAGGTCACGTGATCTGCCAATCTAATACTTTAACTATGATATCTATGGTTTAACATCACAAAAATTCTGGAGTTAGCTGACTAAACTCAAATTGGTTAGAAACCTTCCAGCGCCAACTCCTCACTGGAGTTCCTTCAAATTGGTGTGAACTCCAGTGAGAATCCTTCCATAAAACCCTAAACAGCAAAATCTGCTACCAGATTTATGGAGTAATGTTACACCAAACGGTGTGGATAGTGTAATAGTTAAAAAACTACTAAAGCCTCGTCCAGCCACAACAATTATAGTTTGACAATTGACATGAGCTACTAAACTATGTCCAATAGATAATATCAGACATTTCCATTTCCACAAGATGATTTAAATTAACCAGTCAAAATATACCAAGAAACTGCACTAAAAAACCGTATAAATGATATTCATTTAATATTTTTATATAAAAAACCAGAAGTTATTTAATAACTAAAGATCTAAGACTCTAACAAATGAAATTACAATAGTCAACGCTACATTTTGCATAACTAAATATAATATTCAATGATAGAATATTAATATTAAATTAGTTTTCTGAATGATACTTCAAAATAATATTTTTTTCATTAAAAACATAGTGAATGGATAACTTTTAAATAATTAGTTTAGTTAAAAGATTTCTACGATTTCAGCCCAACTCATTAGTGCTGTATTTTTCATAGTTCGCTCACAGAAAAGATTTTGATAATTTATTGAACAAGTTGAGAATATATTATTTCCAGCAATTTGTTGATAAAAAATGTTTTATACTTTGGTTAATTGAGAATATTTAATTTTAATGTAACTAGTCTTTACAAAAAGTATTTAAATATCGCATAGTTTCATATTTAATAAATATATATTTTTTAGTAAAACTGTACTCATTTAAATTAGATGCATCTCAAAATATAAATTTTATACAGAAATACGCCAATATTTAAAAGATAAAAAAATGGAAAATTTGATTGGTTAAAAGAGTTAAAAAGCAAAAATTTAATATTATTTTCCTTACAACATTCTTTTCCTTTTTTATACAAATTGACTCAACTTTATTTTCTTCTTATTTTACTTGAAATTGAAAAGTAAATGGTTTTTAATATTTTTAATCTCAACAGTAACTAAATATTTTTTTTAACGAAATATAATTATTCTTAAACGAAAATTTCTGAAACAGAGCTCGTTCTGAAAGAAAAATTAAAGATACTCATTTTATGGCAATTTAAATTTAAGATTAAGATTTAGATAGAGTTTTATAAATTTATCAAAATACATTTCAAATTTTGCATTAATATTATTCAGAAAGAAGATTGAATTTCAAGTGAAAAGTTTGAGCTTCCTATTTGTATTACGACTTAAATAAAGAACCATTTCCAAACTTGGAAGATTAGTTACAAAAACATTTTAAACCAGTGGGGAAAAAAGAATTTTTACAATTGTCAAATATATTTCTCAATAATTATTTAATAAAGTTTCTTTAGTTTCCTATATAAAAGTTGTACTTATTAAAATATCATTCGTAAGGTTGGTAAGGATGTTTATATCTAAGTTTTCCCATTTGGTTTCCCACTAGGCCGATAGATGGTTAAAATGTGTTTCCTTACTGGGGTGCTGCTGTAGAGTTTGTCGGAATTAAATTTATTGCATATAGAAACTCAAAATTATTGTTTTAGTTGAATAAACGTCGCATTAGAGCTGCACAGGGCTATTGGGGACGTGCAAATTAAACACATAAATACACGGACATGCAAATTAAACACAGAAAATAACACGCCGCCCCTTTTCCGATAACGATAATCGACCGGTTTCTCAGAGAGAAGGTTCCTGGTTCCTATTACAGCCATACTATAAACTTATTTGTGCTGGAAAAAATCTTAAAAAAATTACGGGGTCCCCGAGTACACTGTGGCAGGCGTGTTCGTTAAATCTGGAGTCCAAAGTACCGATACGGCGTTAGCGTATGATGTCGCTCGGAGTTCCGTTGGATGCCCGCTCAGGTATCGACCTCATTACTTAACAAGTGTTTTAAATAACTAGGCGTAATTGGCTGTTTTGGCTTCTCACAGAAGGGTAGAAATAAATAGCCGGAAACGATTATTTATCTACCTTCCTATAAATATCTTTTAATTCCTCAAAAACTATTTTCTAGACATTTTCTTAACCAACCATATAATATATTTTTAAAATTAAAAAAAAAATAATCGTAGACTTTAAATTCAAAAAATCCAGCGTCTATAAACTAATAATTCAAAATTATAAAATGACAGTGATTACATTCATTTCAAATTAATAAAAAAGAATATTTTATGCCCTGATAAACTACACACACAAATAAAAAAAAATGAGACACACGCAAATTTTGAATGGGTCTAGGCAAAGTACACACAAAAGCACTCTAAAAACAATTAACTTAATGAGAATCCTTGAATGCGATTGAAACACAAAAGCGTCTGGACACAGACAATTATGATAGCCGTAATGATCTACTGTGACTCCATTATTTGATTTATACCAGCGTCACTGTGGGAGACAGTATTGGCCCGACAGAAATGTGTTTTCAAGTATCACTGTCAAGGGGACGGAGGAATCATTTCTTTTTATCGATCTTATCATGTTTTATATAGTAGGGGTTTAGTTACAAATAGATTTGAGGCGATGAATAGATTGGTATGTGTAGTGGTAGACTTTTGAATAGATTGGTATATGTAGTAATAGACTTTTCAATAGATTGGTATATGTAGTGGTAGACTTTACAATAGATAACATTGTGTATTTATTTTTTATTTATTAATTAACCCTTTCACTCTCAATGCTTCCATTTGGAATCATTAAACTTGCGATTTTTGCTCACTAAGTTAAACTGGCAATTATTTCAAATAAATTTTCCATACATTTTTTTTATGAAGTTATATTTTCCTTTTGTATCGTTAGATGGAAGAATCTTGTCTTTTGAAGAATTAGATAATGTTTGTTATACTTAAATAAAAAATATGAAAAATACGGTAAAAATAAAATTCACTCTGAAATGATTTTATTACATAAATTGGACCAAGATTCTTCATGTTTGCATTTTTAAATGTTTAAAAATTTCAATTTGAAATATTTTTAACAAATAAAGTTTCAGAAATTAATTGTTAAAATTTATTCAAAAGGTATTATTCGATTTTTTTCCTTACATTTTAGTTACAAAATTAAGATTTCCCTCCGGCTTTTCACCATTTCATTCAGGATGCATATTGAGTCTATTTCACAGTTTAGATTTTTAGAATAAAAAATAAAAAGTTGGGATAACAAAATTAAGATTTCCCCCCGGCTTTTCACCATTTCATTCAGGATGCATATTAAGTCTATTTCACAAAGTTTAGATTTTTAGAATAAAAAATAAAAAGTTGGGATTGAAAGGGTTAATTAGTATGTGAGTATTTATTGGTGTGTATTAATTAGTATGTGATTATTTGATTTGAGTGTATTGTTATATATTGTGATTGTATATTGTGGGTTTTCAGCAGAGCGAGGTTTTAGCCGAATTAAAAATAAACTCGATTGTTGTAAATAATGGAAATTTGTAAGATATTGGTTTAACCACATACGAGTTCTTGAACAGGTAATTTGTACAAGTATAAATTCTCATTTTATGGTAATATATAGTATGTAGTGGTATACTTTTCAATAGTTAACATTGTGTGGCTATTTTTTTATAAATGAATTAGTCCGATTATTTCATTGGTGTGTGTTACATTGATTTGTGAGTATATATTGTGAGTTTTTTTTAGAAGAATGAGTTTTTAGTCAAATTTAAAATAAAATCGATTGTTTTTATTTAAACATACGATTCTTTGTACATGTATTTTCTCATTGTAAAAATAATTTGTTTTCAATTTTCAGGAATACTTGAACTTTAAAAAGATTATCAATGAAAATTATCACTTGCTCGAAACTTTTTGCTAAAAACTTAATTCATAAAACATCAATTCAAATATCAGTAATAAAAAATATTTATTAATTATTAAATTTGTAATAACAAATATATCACTTTACGTAGAATATCAATGAAAAATATGCAGAAAAATTTTAGCTAGAAGAAGATAGCTAGATTTTAGCTAGAAGAAGATAGCTAGATTTTAGCTAGAAGAAGATAGCTAGATTTTAGCTAGAAGAAGATAGCTAGATTTTTGCTAGAAGAAGATAGCTAGATTTTAGCTAGAAGATAGCATTGAAGCTAGATTTTTAGCTAGAAAGAAGATAGCTAGATTTTTCTAGAAAGATAGCTGATTTAGCAGAAAAGATAGCTAGATTTTAACTAGAAGAAGATAGCTAGATTTTTGCTAGAAGAATTTTACACAAAGGGTTAATAAACTGTTACTAAAGTTACACACTCTTTTATAAACTAAAAATTATTCCTTACTTATCACAAATAATTTCCGAGTTTTCATTTTTGGAAACATTATATTTCCGTTAATTCTTCACGAAAGCCTCTAAGAAAGGAAAGAAACGCATGTTCATACATTGCACGCATACTTATAATTGTTAGGCAGTGAAAACAACTAGCTTTTAACAATATACGAAAATAATTAAAATATATTTGCTTAATGTCTGACAGATAGGTAGAGCATTTTCTTAACCTGCACTTAAACACACAAATAGTTTTAAATGCAATGCCAGACCCATCATTTAGATTTGGTACTTTTTTATATTTCGACGTGTGAGTTCTTTTTCATTTTATGGATAGTTCCACGTTTGAAACGGAGAATTTAGAAACACATGTGTAGTAACACGATATGGTGTAACTTCACATTCTCTTTTGGCTCTGGTAAAGCTTTAAAAGGGGGCTAGAAATAAACACCCGGAACTTAGCTTATTTTCCTTTTTTAAAACTCAAAAGAATCTAAAAATGAAAAAGTAGGTATTGACATACTGAGGATGTCCGTCTGTCCCTTCAAAAACCTATCTCTATCCGTCGGATCCAAAAAATTCTTTTTTTTTTGTTAGAAATTTGTGATCTCAGATACTCATCTTTAATTCTATTTATCCGCCTGTCTGTACGTCCAGACGGACATCTGTCAATGTATGTCGGCGAATTACCCATTGAATTAGCATTGAAATTTAATTTTAATTTATTTAAATAGCTGTTGCCACATCAACAATGGCAAGAGAAACTTTATTTATTTAAAAACAATATTTGAAGCAAAATTTATTTTGTTCATTAATCAGTTTGGAACGACGTCATAAAATGTAGCACATTGTGATTATTTGATTTTTCATTATTTGTTTACTAAAAAACCGTCAAGGCATTGCATTTCTTGCATAAAAATCTGTTGAGTTTGAATTTACATTTCTTATTTTTTAGTTCAGTTTGGAGTAGTTTCGTGTTTTGTTATTAATATATATATAATTATTCTTCGAACTGCAAATAAATTAAGCAGACGATAAATAACATTAATTTAATTTGAGAAAGAAAATTAATGAAACTTAGAAGGTTTTCTAGAAGACAGTTACTGTTACAAACCTGCTTGTTTTTCTATAAGAATTGCAGTAAGTATTTAAGTAACAATAGTATTTTATTATAAGTATTTAAGTTCTATTTTTATTATAAGTATACTATTATAAATAGTATTTTAGTTCTTTTAGAACTTCATGTTTTTAATACCCTTTCGTCTTAAACAATTTTAAACTTGATGTATTTATTGCACATTTATGCAATAATTTAGATTTTTTATTACATTTCAAATTGTAGTACATTGGCTACAATATCCTTCCATACTCAAAATAAAATAGATCTTTGGTGAAAATTGACAAGCTTTTACTAATAGTACCAGCGGATGACCAGTTGGATGATTAAACTGTTTGAACCACTGTAAATATAAGGCAAATGTTGAGATTAGGTTTCATGATTAATAACATTGAACTTGTGATAAATTATGTACTAATTATTTAGAAATATATTTATGCTTTGATTGTCTTTAAACTGTGACATTTTGATTTTCAATATACAGTTTTAAGAGGTTTATTTTCCTTTAAATAAATAAAAATTTAATTAAAATATTTTTTTCTAATTGAATCAAATATTTGTGTTGCCATTATTTCCTACACTATGTGGACATAATTTCTACTTAAGTACTTTTACGATATATTTTTGACATTCGGTATTATATAGTATTGTGTTATATCAAAAGAATTGCAATGCAGGTAAAACATTTAACGTAATTCAATTTATAGTTAGCGTTATGAACTAAACTACAATCTAACATTGTAAAACTTTACCCGTTTTTCAATATAAATTTTCGTAGGCTTCTGCCGTATATTTTTAAAAATATGAACTAAAACTAATTAAAGTCCCACCTATTAATATTATGCATAGTTCAATAAACCATTTTTTATCGTTACCTTGTTTTTCAATTTCAAATTATAGTGATAACGAATAAGATAATATCTGATAACTTTTAACGTTAGTTACATTCAATAAACACTTAAAAACATATTACATTTAAAACGTGACGTAGTACAATCAATGTCATTTGTTTCAACATATAAAACTTTTCTCTTATAATTTAAGCTTCACACGCGATGTCCTGTGAAAAGAAAGATTTAGAGTAAAAATTTATTTTTCATCGTGAGTTTTAAGCGTACAACGCAATACATTAATTAATTCACTAATGCACCTTACATATGATTATGTTGAAAGCACTACTAAAACTTAATATATCATTTGTAAAACGATAGTAATTAAAAATTGAACAGGGTTCTTTTTTATTTTAATTCTGACGTATAAAATAGAATGAAATAATTAGAAATAGAAAACTATGGTAATGAAAAATAGCACATTTTTGTTATGTTAGTAGTCTTTGGCAATTTTATTTTTTAGTAAATAAACTCATTGTAAATTTTTAAAGTATTGCATAATTTTTTTAAACGTTTTACTTTAGAAAAAACATCAGCATTAGTTTTATTTTATGCATATTAAGTATTTAAGTAAATATATAAAAGTTTCCATAATATTCATCCTTTAAACTTATTTTCTATTTTTACTAATGAGCAAAGTATGTAATTGAATTTTTTTTTTTAAATTTAGCCTTACTTTCAAATGCGATGATGTCTTACAAAATACTAGGATATTTTAGATAACTACATAACTATATTACATAATTTCGATTATTTTTTTAATAAAAGTTATCAAAGGTTTAACACCTTTATACTTAAACATTATTTTCAAATGCAGATTTTTTTTTAAAAATTACATAAGGAAATAAAATCCTTCAGTTAACTGTCAGATAAATTTATTATAATCGAATGAAGACTAACTAACTTAGAGTTTTAAAAATCTGTAACTAACTTATGATATTCAGTTATTCCAGCTTTAACCCTTATTCTTTGAATAAATCAAGCGTCAGAAAAACTTTATCCTATGAGTTTTTGAGTACCATATCTAGTAAATATATTTATACATTGAATAAATAATTATTGGAAGTTTGCTGTCGTATTTGTACTTTAAATTGCTTAAATTGAATATTGTAAATTGTACTAAAGTATTCTATAGATTTTCTATCATTTATAATATTATTATATTTGCATTTATAATAATATTTATAATAATAATTTTCCAGGAAATTTTCAGCAGGATTTGTATTTAAATTATACCAACGATAATCACTAAAACCGCCAATGGAAAAATTTGAAAGAGGACTGGCAAATAAGGCTAATGTGTCGAGAATAACGGAAAATAATATAATCCTTCCAGCAACACAATTGTAACTAAAAACACTGTAAAGAGTTGTAATTAAATTTAAAATGATATTCATTTAAGCAAATGTTTTCATGAAAATGTTTAGTTAAATCTCAAAAATCTCAAAAGCCCAACATTTTTTTGGATAAACACAAAAAAGAAATTTACACAAATACTCCATGTTTGCTTAAAAATTATACTTAACTTTGTATAAATAAAGAACAAATTCATGTGTTTTTTACTAAAACTAAAATACCACTACTTGAGGTTCAAATAAAAATTGATAAATCAAAAAAAATTAAGACTTTTTCACTTGCATCAGATAAATAAAAGTAGAAGCTTAAACTTTTAGTGTAGTATCTCTTTGTATACCATTATAAATAAAGCAGCGTGAAGTACAAGTCGACATAAAAACACTTTGACACGACCAATTAAACAAATTACATTACTCAAAGTTTCATTAAAATAAAAAAAACAAAGAATTTATACTCATATACTCGCTTGTGTCGCAAAAATATATTTACACTAATTTATATAAATAAAGGCTTCGATAAACATATGATCAGCATTGTTTATGAGAATAAATATATTTTATTAAACTAGAAACTATTTTATCTTCAAAACGATATACTTTACTTCATTATAAAAAAATAAGGAATTAATGCTCCTCAATATATCTATTCACCAGTTTGAAATACCTTAAATAAACTAATTTTTTAACTTCTTTTTATTATGAGTATAATTACATTGTAATTAAAACTATAAAAATTACTTCATATTAAATACACTCCCATTTCGTAAAATTTCCACAATAGCACTCAGTGTCGTATAATTCGGCTGATGATATCTAAAGAATATCAAAACATGATAATTTGATATTTGGGATAATAGGGTTGTTTAGCCACTTTTATTCCAGTCTGCCCTTTATATTATTGAAACCCTTTGAACATTTTTTCTATGAAATTTTTTTTATATATATAGCGGTGATTCCGAAAGCCAGATCTCCCATCCAACGTCAATGTTTATTTGCAACAGTACTTTTCGTTTGATTATAAAATAAAAAATACTAAGATTACAAAACAGTACTTTTTCGTGAGTTTACACAACAGTCACTAAGTAACAATACCTTTCGGAGACTTAAGTCCAAAACCATATTTTTCGTTAAATTACCAAACATGATTACATTATTTTCTAAATAAAGCTCTTTAATATTTCATGAAAATTCGTATAAGCTATCAAGTTGAACTTTACATACCGTAACTTAAGACGCCAATTAAAAACTTTCTGGAAAAAGCACCGCTTTAATCTATAGCTAAGGCCTTTCAAATTGGAAAACTCCTCAAAGGTTCCTCTACCAGAGAAGCAATTCCCGGCTCGTGTTGTTGTAAAATTGGGGCCTAATAGCCCTAAATTACGCGAAAGTTAATCCACCAAATCTTTTCCTAACTAGATTACGAGAATCAAATAGACCCCGAAAAGAAGTCAACAAACCTTGGCCAAGGTTACTTGGCAACGAACGCGTACCCTGTACTAGGAACCTTATGATGGGCTAACTTGAAGAGTGGTCTACAGTTTTCAACCACTAATATATTGTTTTATTTGAGAGGAAACTGCATTTTTACACCTTTAATCGCTACAATATTAAAACTGCACGCTTTTATTCCCAGTATTATTAGCAACACGTGGGATAAAAAATATGTTTTTTTTTACCCATTAAATACCGCTTTGGGAAATTTCATTTATAACTTTCTTACCGAATATAATATTTAAATTAGTTATTAAAATTCTTTTTTAACCCATTTTTGACCCCCTAACTACTATACCTAACTATGACTATGTGACTATCCCTAACACATTCTTTACCGAATAAAAGCGTTATTTTTAACTTTTAAAATTCGTTTTTCGAATCACTTAATTGTCTTACATAAATTGTTCAGATCTATGGCCTTGATTCGTCTTATATTTTGTTAATCTAGACAAACCTAATAGCAAAATAACAAACAAGTATCCTATATTTTACAAACTGGGTATAAATGGTTTAATGCTAAATATTTTGAAAGTTATAATTTTGTAGTACTATCTGTGTTTCATTTGTCGTACAACTTGTCTAGTTGAACTAAAGCAAAATACTAATTTTCATGTGATAAGTTTTTTTGACAACCGTTCTTTATGAGTCAATACTTAAAACTAATGTTATTTCGTACAATTTTTTTTTTCAAAAATGTAACGTTTATTTAAAGCTAACTTTTTGTAATTGTAAGGCTTGCAACTGAAGAAGATTTAAACTTCTATAATATATCCTAAAATATTTCCTAAACGGTGAAATAATTGCAAGATTTCTTAATTATTATTTCTAAATTTTAATATACTATACATAATAAGGATTATTAATTATATTCAATTAAACAATTTATTTTATAAAATTAATTTACACAGCTAAACTCTTTGTGGAGACTAATACAATTTTCAAAAAATTCTGACGTTTTCAATGTTTATTGTACCCTTAGAACACCGTCCCTTGAAATTAGCCATCCACAGGTATACGCTTATCTGAGTATACACCATAAAAACCCTCGAAATTTTAAAGAGAAGATGTTATGAATGCGAAACTTTTATCCATTCTTTTATGTTACTTTGATTTGTGTCTGATAAGCGTTTAAAGCTTCCATTTCTAAATAAATATTCATAATTGCTGCTCGTATTTCACAGATGTGTTAACAGGCAATTTTGACATGTGTTTTTGGAGCTAATTTAATTCAGTCATATCGTAAGCATTTGTTTCCGCATATAAAGTACCTATTGAATATTTTTTTAAATTACGTATTTATTCTTGGGTATACAGTTATTATAAGTTATTATTTGTTATAAGTTTTTATTTTCATTACAAGGTAATCCATTTTTATCGTCTTAACGTAATGACAACTTTTTCGTTTATTTTGAGGGGTTTCTTTAATTATTTCCTAGAAATTGGTAGGCATCATTACTCTTAAGTCATTCAATATACATTTATTAATCTAGTAATACATTACTAATAATACATAATGTTTCTTATTATATTAGTATACCTGAGAAGTACGGGATACACACACACTAATATAGACATAAACATTATCGTTAAATCTGTGATTTTGAAAGTCTCGAGCACGCGCACGATGGCGCCACTGGCTTGCTTTGGATGCTTGTTCAGGCGTCGACCACGTCACTTTACTAGGGCTCAAAATTAAGAGGCGTAATCTGGTTGTTAAAGCTCAATAGAGGCTAGAAATAGACAACCGGAAAACGTACAACCACCATAAGGGGATCTGGGCCACTATTACAATAAGCCCTTCATGTCGAAATGAAATATTCAGCGTTAAAGCGCGATTAGCGTTAAGTGGAGGGTTAGATTACATCGGGGTTTATTTTTACATTACTCTCATATTCATAAGCTGTGCGGAAGTTTTGTGCAGCCAAGCAGAGCTCGAGGAAGATAGACTTAATTAGGGACGCAGCTGAGGCAAACAAAGTTAGTTTAGTCAAATATTACTTGTTGCTAGGTCACGGGGTAAATGTTTGAGATTTCTCTAAAATTCAATAAATATAAGAATCCTTATTAACCAGGAAAAAATGCATGGTTGTATTCTTGGAATGATTTTTAATAATTTTTAAACATTATGAGCCTTTGTATACATTATCGTGTTTAGATATTTCAACATTGAACCATTAATTTAATTCGCGGTGTCGGCGTATTGTATTAAGTAGGTCACTAATGAAAATTATGGCATTATTTTGCTAAAAAATTAATAAAAATCTATTCAAATTAATTACAATTAAAAATATTTCTGTACTCTGAATGCGTCAACTGGGATAATTATCGGCACCGACAAATTTAAAGCACAGCGAATTTTGCTTGAAACATTTTAAATTTAGATTATAGAGTTACGTAATATATTAATTTCTAATTAAAAGAGTTTGACCTATTTTATAACCTATGAATTTAAACTTATTTATAAACCCAAAAACAGTAAAAAAGTAATGTTATAAAAATTATTTTGAGCTTGGTTGGTTACTGCTGGAGAAACTATTAATGCATAAATTATCAAACAATTCAGGACGAACATCTGGAGGATTTCTTTGCTAATTTGTGCAGTTGAGTAAAGTGGCAGTAAAATAAAGGTTTTATCTCTGCGCTCATAAAGAGAGTCATTAAATCTACCTTACATCTCTAGATATATTTGTAAGTTTATGAGCATGCCCTTATTTTTACCAGTGCTTACCATTCACTCACAAATATTTACAAGGAGAAAGTTTTGATTTTTTAAAATATACTTTTGAAAAATTAGATTATAAGCAATATATGGCATTTGTAATGAAGTTGTGAATTAAATGTCATTAATATTTTTTTCAGCCGATGGAAGCTTGAAAGATCTAGAGAAAACAGAGGAAGAGTCACAAGACACTAAAAGCATAAAATATTGGACCGACAAACGTAAGTCACACCAGAGTTTTAGTAAATAAAATGGAAACGAGAATCGGGCTAAATGCCCAAATTTTTTCTTACACCAATTTAATATAATTACTAATGCATTTACTAACAAACTACGTAAGTTCCTCATTTTATAGTTTTACTTCTAACAAATTTGGAACGGTAGATGCCCATGAACATAAAAATTGTATCTGGGTATAGTAAAGAGGCCATGCGCTGCGAGAAAGACTACTAACAGTGCCTTCAAGTGGTAAGGTTAGGAGAACACTTTTTAGCTCAAAAATGGTTCGGGATAAAAGAAAAGATTGTTTGAAATTTTTTTTAACTAGAATCTGAAAATTGGGTCAAGTAGTCCTGGTTTCCTCTACTGAAACAGTATGCTCACCAAGCATGCAATTTTCACAATTAGGACGTCCCACCATAGAAAAAGATAATCTGTAAAAACGACAGATTTTGCAATCATGTCAGTAGAATAAAATCAGGTTTTTCAAAAAAGATATTAATATCTGAATATATTACTCATGAAAAAATAAGGTAAAGTTTAGTTTTTGGTAGATTGTATTGCTTATAAACAGTGAAAAATACTTTTACATAATCAAGATAAACTAAGAAGAAAAACTTACCTAAGCTTTTTTCACTTATCTTAATTCATTCATCATCGATTTCAGCTTTTTCACTCAATTGTATATTATTTTAATTTTTTAAAGAGTCAATTAGCTTTTCAATGATTATCGAAAAGAATTATCTATCGTAAAAAAGTTGAGCCACCTTAATTGTAGTAACAAATTACCTCATCAGTTTATACTTCGCAAAAAAATGAGTTTCACGTTCACATACGCAATACTTACGTTGATATTCAATTTCAAACTGCAGTATTTAATTTTTTATACTACTTTCTGAATCCTGCCTCTTTATTTTGAATTTAATTAGGTTTGTAATATACGATTTCCTATTGCATTGTTATTTATTTTTTTTCATTAAGTGTTGTGAATAAATGTTTGTTTATATCACCCTGTTTTAGGAAAGGTTTTTTTAAATATCAAACCCAAGTTTTAATCAATTGACAGTTTAAATAGGCAAGCCAAAATAGAGCCAATAGTACCTAATCTCGAATTGACACCAATATATTAAAAAATATTAAAAATGTCTTTGCTTAGATGTATAAAGTTGATATATTTGAACTAACCTTAAAAAATTAAACTCAACAAAAATATGAAGTCATGGCTTAATATACAAAATCAGATTCAAACAAAAAAATTAGTTGTCTTATTCACACAGTAAAAAAAATACTTTTATTTGTATTTACGAAGTTTTTCCGTATAATTTAACGGAAGTACTCCATTTGTGTAGGAAACGGAGAAATGCGCTCAATTACTTACATTTTTTTCCCCGTGGTTAAGTATATTTACGTTAAAAGGAGTCTTTTCAGAAATTGTTTTTTACTATTTTACTACACCATACAATGAGAGGCTTTTTTGAGAAATAAATAAATAATAATAATAAAGTTTTAAATTTTAAAATGGTTCGATCAGTCTTGTACACATGCTGTATATTGCCAAAATGTTTTATAAAAGCTGGAGAATAAAGCTGATTTATATCAACCACTTTGATAAAGATTTTAACTAAGGTGTTTTAAAACCTTCCTTTAACAATACAATTCATGCATATTTATATAAACTAAGAAAACTTAAGCACTTGGAAATACAATTATTGCATCCAGATCAAACAAAGAAAAGAAAGAGAAGTGATTAAGTAAATATTTTTCTTTTCAGTTACTTACGCCTTCAGAAGTTTAACTGTTTCGACGAAGCAACGAAAAAACAGTTTCGGGTCTCTTTTTTCATCTTTGGGTATGTCTAACTTTTCGCTTGACCCTGTCCAACACATGTTTTGTGTAAGACTTACACTTTTGTGGGAATTTCGTCTAAAAAATGCACATTGCACACTTGATTGACGGAAATTTTGATTTCACTTTATATGCATTTTAACATATAAAAAAATACGGATGCAATTGTGTTGCATTACCGAACCTTAATAATATCTTTTAATCCGGCTTTTATTCCGGTATGAAAACATTTTCAAAAGCTGCTTTTACACGCATACGTATACGAATAATTACACTGTAAAAAAAATCTGTTAATTTTACCGAAAAAAACATATTTACAGAAAAAACTACGATCATTTGTAACTGTTTTTTCTGTAAAAATATGCTGTTTAAAGTAAAAACGGTTGTTTTCTGTTTTGAACCACTTAAACAGTAAAATACTGTAACCAAACAAGGATTTTAACTGTTTGTTGAAACTCTGCGTGCTGGAATACTTCTATTGAAAGAGCGTAGGAATGAGGCTCTTAAGTTCAGTGGTTCGAACCTGGGTTCGGCAGCTTATTATTCCTCCATAGTATTGCAGTCAGTGCCCCCGCCTCTCTCAGGGGTGGTCGGGGGGATGTAGAATTGTTTTTTCTTTCCAATTTGTTTATTATAAAACAGCTTTTGCTTTAAAATTACGAATATTAGTGTAAAATAAATAGATTTTCTTTGTAAATTAAACGGTATTTTTCTGGCACCCCAGCTGACAGTTTTTCTGTGAAAATAACAGACTTTTTTACAGTGTATTTCAAAGCCTACTTGTTATGCTAACTGGTGGTTTACAGTATGCTGTCACTCAATAATCACTATTAATTGTCTCCTCATAGCCATGGCTGCAGAAACGGAAATTATTGCCTCTTGGGTGAATCAATACGCCCGGAAAAATATATATAAATAACGTAATATGGATTATATTTTTATCTAACGTGAGGAATTAAGACTACTTGAAGCACTTTTTAGCGGGAGTCAAATAATTTCATCGAACTTTAAATAAGTTAAATTTAGCACGTGAAAAATATAAGTTTTTTTTAAATAATTTTGTTAGAATAATACTCTTAGCGAAAAGCTTGAGGAAGATACGAAACGTGCATAAAAACACTTTTTCGCACAAGTATTTAAAAGTAATTTTATCGAACATGGTTTTGTTAAAAAGGTTATTTAAGTCCTACCTATTGATTTAAAATGTCTCTAATTTTATGCAAGTTACTTTACATATAAATATAACTTATAAGTATTTTTGTATATTTAATGTTTCTATTACTTTTTATTATTTACTAGTTATATTTTTTATATATTAATTTCAATCTTCACAAATGTATATAATATCTGAATTTCCTGAGGTTTACTAATTTTCGTGTGATGTAAGTGCGAAGTATTTCTTATTTAATACGAGACTACAATCTCAGTACAACTTAAATTATTTAAGTAACTTTCAATAATTATCTTCAAGGAGTCTTGTTTCTTAAAAAAATTCCTAATAATTAAAATTAGAAATAATAAGAACTTCAAAAAAGTATGTGATTTTAAGAGCTTCGTGAAATAAAATTATTGATATATTTTTGTTATGGTTTTCATAATGGAAAAAGGACTACTCTAAATCGTCACGCAATTGAGTGATTAGAAGGTGTCTTTTGGCGGGCTATTTTATTTGTTAGTAAACAAAAAGGACTGTGCATTACTTTAACAAAACTGTAAATCAATATTCTTAAAAATAAGTTATCGTAAGTAAATTTGTTATTTAAAAGGACTGTGAAGATTGAAATACAGTAACATCTCCAATTATCCGAATCAATTAAGACCGAGCATCATTCGTGTAACCGAAAAGTTTAGAGAATTTGATTTTTCTGGCAGCCAATTACAGAACTGCAATTTGAGAAGGTGACTCAACGTTCCGAAAATGTTCGTACGAAAAAAAGGAACCAATAGCGTGAGGTTCAGATAGTCTGAAATCAGATAATTGGAGTTCGAATAATTGAAGCTCTACTGTATAATCATGAATGATTGAAGAACTTGTGATTTAGTATACTTTCTTCAATGAAAAGTAATAGAGTAATTGAGCACTGGCGCAGTGGAGTTTTTGTTCGGATGTATCACACCGTACGTAAAATAGTAGCGTTACTTAAATAACTTAATGAGAAAAGAGTACAATCTGATATTACATCCAGACCTATCACAACTAAAGCCTGATCTTCCATAAGGCCAGTTAGAGCCTCAAATTTTAGAGTTCCAAAAAGTTTTTTTTCTTCGAAATGTTGGATACCCTCAAAATGTTAGTAAATTTTATAATTTTTGAGGCCTCACTTTTTTTTAGCTTGACGTTGGCTTGGACATTGACTCAACATGATCGATTTGATCAATGTAATAAGGAAGATAATAAAAAAAACTTAATACATCAGCCAACTTAGCACTATAATTAAGGGCAATCATTCACAAAAAATTTCTTAAGGGGACCCCGAATCCGCTGTGCCTATAGTCTGTGTTTTCTATAGTCCCTTATTACAACGTATATGGAACATGATATAACTGCTATGTTAACTCAATGGGAATAAATCATTTTTCTGCGTACAGTGCCATATTATGTTCAGATATATCGCACCGTTCTTGTAAAGTAGTGGCACTGATATGATAACTTAATAAGAGAAGCGTCACTTATCTGTGCACAGTACGATATTATGCCGGATATATCACATGTACGTATAATGTAGCGGCACTGATATGATAATAAGAGAAGCGTTACTTTTCTAAGCACAGTACTATATTATGCTGGATTTATCGCACCGTATGTATAAAAAAGCGGTATTGATATGATAACTTAATAAGAGAACCTTCCCAGGCGCACACCAATGTGGGATCCACATGGTCCGACGTGGGCCCACGTGGTTCAGATTGGGCACTGGTGGGCCTCATCAGCCCATTACCAAACCATGTGAATCCCATGTACTAAATTTTAGCAAATTATGCGCTAATTACGATAAAATATGAGTAAAATATTATTTATTTTGTAATAATTAGGTGACATTAATGTATTTGGATGCTAAAAATTTTATATTTTACGCTTTTTCTAGAAAAAAATAGAACCACGTGGATCTACATGGGACATTATGGGCAACCCATATAGATTTCTGTGGGCTATCCATAACAAGCCCACGACATTGATTAAAGTAGTTTAGAACTCGGGTTTTATTCTTAGTCAAATGGACTATTTATAACTCAAATAAAATAGGTTTCATTGTTAACTAAAAATTATTGTACCATAAAAAATATGCATCCGTATATTATTCTAAATTAATTCCTCGAGGCAAATTGAAATTATATTTGATAAAGAAAATCAATACCGTGAATTCCACGGTGTAATAATTGATGTTGTTCCGTACGAATGCATTTTTAGAAAAAAAATTAGTACAATTTATAGCTATTTTAATAAAACAGAGCTTTATAGAAGAACCCGAATGGGCTTATATGGGACAACCCAGGTGGGCCGATATGGGATAACCTAGGTGGGCCGATGTGGGATGGCCCATCTAAATCTATATGGATTGCCCATCTGTCCTATAAAGTGAACTGTTGTCCAAATACAATATTTTTTTATCATCCAACTGCATATTATGCAAATTAGTAAAATATATTAATTGTTTCGGTATATTAATTAACTAATAAAGAGATCGTTCAACTTGAAAGGCAAAATCGATTGCTCATTAAAAAAAAAAATGTACTGGGCTGATGTGGAGAAGCCCAGGTGGGCCAATGTGGAAGAAAACCATATGGGCCTATGTGGGATAGCCCATGTGGGCCGACGTGGCTTCACCGAAAAAAAGGGGGTCGTTTCTTTCTGGGCCCCATATGGAAGCCCACTAGGAAACCACGTGGGCCCATATGGGGGTGCTACCTGGGTTCACTTTTCTGAGCACAGTACGATATTATGCCGGATATATCCCACTATACGTAGTAAAGGTGAAAATACTGCTATGTTAACATTAAGGGAGATATATGTTAGGTTCCTGTTCACAGTGCGGTATTGTGGGTAGAAATATTATGTTCCTAATAAATTGAAATTAGTAGCTTGTATGAAAATAACGTGAGATTGAAACTCTTCTTATTATTTATTTCTAAAACGTATTTTACACGAAATCGGTCAGGGTAAGTTTCGGCATTATCTAACCAACAACGTTTTGAATATCAGCAAAAATAAATTAGCAATAGCTTAAACTTGAAATTTATTTTGTTGATAAGAAAAAAAGAAATGACCAAAGTAATTTCAAAAATTGGTTTATCATAAAATATGATTTATTATTTAATTACTCCAGAATGATTAATTGCATAAAAAATTGTGGTTTGGTTTGTTTTTTAGATTTCGGAATAATCTATAGAAAAGTGGATTATTCAAGTCAGATCACAAAACTCCACCACTTTACCATTAGTGATTTTGATCGAACTCTCTGGAATCGTGCCTTTTGGTTTATTGGCTTTCTATTTAGTTTTTTTTTAATTCTCAGTTTAGAAGCAATTGATTTGAGAAAACAACAACAAAAAATCTTTACTATTTACGTTAAAAAGTCCTCAAAAAATTTAATTATTCTCAATCTTCTAAAATTTAAAAAGCATCGAAAAATTCCATACAAGGTATTTTCTAAACAAATTTTTGCTTTCAATTATCTAATACGAAATATCAGGTAATGAAAGTATTGTGATTTGGTCTAAAATCCAAAATGGAGATTTTGTTTTTCTACGCGTTTTGAAGATGGATGCTTTTTTTGTTTTTTTTAACTGGTTTTCGATCATCGATCCGTCTGTCAGACAGTCTGTCCGTCTGAAATCACTCAGCAGCTAGAACTGGAAAATCTACTTCACATTTTGTACACCTGTTTCTATTACCTGTCGGACGTCATAATAAGATTTTCGAGAAAATTACGCATGGGTAATGGGTGGCTCCTATAGAAAATTTTAGGTTTTAAAGTTATTGAAATTTCCTTATAGGGTATATAATTACTTTTAAATGGTATTGATTTATTGAATGGTAACAAAAAGTCGTATGGCGTAACGCACCTCTAGTTTTAATGTGTTTATAAATATCTTTTAAAAAGTATGTCATTTTAAAAGTGGAACGGGATCATAATGAGATCACACAGAGATTACAGAAAGTAATGTAAAAAAAACTTTACTTAATTAGTTTAAATAACAAATTTAGCAAACGTTTCAAAAATTTCAAAGATTTATACAAAATAAATGTCAAGATACAAGATAGAAATTGTAACAATTGTAGCAAATGTTACTACTATAAACAAGATACAAAGCTTATTTTTTTTAAAAAATTCTTGCCACAAATTAAATATTTCTATTTTTAAAAACAGTTCCATTAACAAAGTAACGTTTTGCAAACCATTTGCTTGTTTTTATCCAAGTTACATTGATTACTGTTTTCAACATTAAATTTCTAATTTAGAGAAACAAGTTTTTTAAAAGATCAGAATTTACTAAGCCTTTTAAACCAGGAGAACCGAAACGGCGTTTTTATTTTAATAATGATCCAACTCCGTTCTTATTTATTTCGAGGTACAGCTGGGGGGGGGGGGGGGGTAACGATCCACCCCTAGTTTATCGGCTGCTATTGATCAGGAGATTTTGTGAAAGTGGTCATTTTTCAGGAAAAAGCGTAGGGAATCGATTACCGGCATTAAAAATTGTATAAGGGGTCGTCTACATATTAAAATGATTACCAACTTGAAAATTCCAATGGAAACACCCCATTTTTTTACATAAAAATGTTCAGCACCTTCAAAGTACCCCATGTATAAAAAAGAATTATTTATTTTGCATTATTTGCTGAGATATTAAAGCATTAATTTTGAACTCGTTTAGGGGGAAATCTCCAAAACGAAAAAGGTAATATTTAGATTGTGTCTTTTCAAAACGACAAGCTAACAAAAGGGTTAACATAATCTCGCCAACGGATGCTAGAATTTAACCTTCTTCACTATTATTGTGACTTTTTTTTATGTTTTTTTTAAATTTTGGATTTTAAAATTCAGAAATAAAATAAAGGCTAGAAGAGGAAAAGTTTTAATTTTAAATTAAGTCACATATACGGTTATTTATAACGAACAGATTTTCAAATGCGATTAGTTACAATCAGATTGACAAACATGATTATTACATTTATGTTTTACATTTTTTATGCAAATTTTTGTTTCATTCATATTGCTACAAAAAAAATTGTTTCACTTTATCGGTAATATAAACCACGGATTACAAAACGAGGGTTACGATATTTAAGGAAAACAAAATAAAATTAAGCAGAATGAAATATACTAAAAACCGAATTGCAATAATATTTTGGGATATTTAACTTTTATATTAAACATACTTTTTGAAATTGTATTGGAAATAACATACATTTAAAAACATAGTAATCGATATAATTTAAAGTTAAATATACAAACCAAATACACTGTATGGACCTGAAACAAGAAAAGATTTTTAAACATTTGACAGGCATCAATAATTTGAATAAAAATTTACCAATAAACGCTTTTCAACCACCAAATGCAAGTTAGGATCAAATTTGCCAAGTAATTTTTTACACGGTCCTTAAAATTCGTTTTTTTTTCAGTTTTTTTTACCATAACTCGGCAAATAATTGTTGTTGAATTACAAAATTCAGGATTTTGGTTTTACTTGATCTACTTTATCAATTTATGCAACAAAAATGGGGTTGCTATTCATGTTTTATTTTTTCTTATTTGAATTTAAATAAAAAAATATTAAAAATGAAAAATTGAGGAAAACACTTCTGTGATTTGTTTTTGGAAGATTATGAAGTATATAATAAAAAAAATCTTTAATTCATTTTATTTGTGGAGTTATGAATAAAAGTTTGTTAAACTTTTTAACATTACGGGCGTTCAACTTTGAATGCTTATATCTCAAAAAAAATGCAAATTAATTAACTTTCTTTTGGATCTGGGGTGTTTTGAAGATGTTAAACATTTTTATATAAAAAAAATTGGGTGTTGCTATTGGAATTTTCAAAGTTGATACTCATTTTAATATGTAGACGACCCCTTATACAATTTTTGTTGCCAGTTCTCAATTTTTTACGCTATTTCCTGAAAAATGACACCTTTCACAAAATTCCTTGACTAATTGCAGCCGAGAAACGAGGGGTGGATCGTTTTTCCCCCAGCTGTACATCGTCTAAATTATCCGACTTACTATTTGGTGAATTTTCTCAAAATCTGTCTGTTTCAAGTCTAAGAACGTTTAACACAGTTATTATAAGCATCGAATTTTAATTACCCTCACTTTATATATATTGTCTGAGGGATAATTTCTAAAAGGTTAGTGGCGCCAAAACACACCTCTCAATCGCCTGGATCTTCACAATAAGAAATCATTATTTTAGGAGGTCTTCTAGTCGGTATTGTGGTTTTAAACCTCACTGGTCAATTGAATGAGCCCGGTTCAAATCCCCGATAAGGCTATTCTCAAAAGTACGCGCTCGTTAAATCCTGTGGGTCCGAAAGTTCTGTGATCGGTCATATCACAGTTGAAGAGTACAGGGGAAAAACCGCTTAATTTCGTAGAAAACTTTCCTCATTAGGCCTCCTTGGCGATGAAAGCGAGTAATCGCCTAAACTGGTGTAAGGAAACCAGTTTCTCACTTTGTTTTTCTCTCGCGGCAACCCTGATTCACGCCAGAGATCAGTGGACATGAGTCACACGTTTGTACCGCGAAAGAAGAACCGAAAGGAAAACCGGTTTCCTGTCGCCAATGTCCGCCAAGCAATCACAATTACGGCACGACTCCTAATAAATCAAGCGGTTCTTCCCCTGTACTCTTCAGTTACCATTGGTGCAGATTGTCTGGGTAAACTTTCCCGCCCCTCCATTGACGTAAATAAATTGATGAGGTGGCACCCTCTCGGAGTAAAATTTAGACTTTCACTTTCACGGGGGCTCTAGGATGTGTGTCAACATAAGCCACATCATCCCTCTTGCCTTCCAGGCACAACAACAACATTGACTTGAGATATCTTAATATGCTTTTATTTATTAGCAAACCAGTTGAATAATAAAGAACCGGTTTAGTAAAAGATGTTTATTTTTTTTAAGGTTTTGATCGAAATAAGGATTGATATTTACGGAGTGTTAAATTCTCTGATGACAGAAAAAAACAAATGCTACGTTCAAAATGCATTTTTGATATTGTTATATTTAGTCGTAAAAAGAATTTTAATATTACTTATTTTTGTTCATGAAAAGTCTAAAACTTCTTAAATTTAAAATTAATATTACATGTTGTGCGTTTTCTTTTATTTTATTCCACGTCGATAAAACAATTAAACGAATTTAAATGATTAAAAAATGCTTTCTAAGTAAATATCTATAACTAGGTTTATTTTTTGATTTTGGCTATTTAGGATTTATAGCCCTGTAGTCAGTCAAGACGTACAAAATTTAAATTAAAAATTAAGTCAAAATAACGATTACGTATTTGAAATTTAAAGGGAAAATATTAAATAGCTATTTTTTTTAATTTTAAAAATTGCCATAACCATCGACAGATTACGACGCAGTTTATAAATTTTAATAATTAATTATTAAATTAATATCTTTCCGTCGAATTTGTTTTATGTTAGAGTTATTACGTTTTACATACTAGGTGAAAAGACCCTAAATTTTAAAGCAATATATTTTAACAGAAATTAAGATTTCAATTCATTCTGTTAAAGAGGCCCTCCTCCATTCCTCTTACGAGTCTAACCCTATGAGTCCCAATTTAAAGTAAGGAGCAAAAATGCCGAAAACTTGTATGGTTGGCCAATTTACAGCTAAAAAATATGTTATTTCAGTTTAATTAGTTAATTTTTATTAATTTAGTTGAAAAAAAGTTTTTTTCGTATATTTTATTTTCATTGTTGCGCAAATTAACCTAAAAATTGCCATGAATTGACAAAAAAATTAGAAATATTAATATAAAATAGAATAACTAAATTTTTTCGTAAACATGGAGTTATATCACTTTTAAAATAAGCCCTTAACCGAGTTCCATTGAAAGGAAAAAGTAATTTCATTACGCCACGTAATTTCAATTAACTATTATCACTCCCTTCTCTTAAGACTAAATACAAACACAGAAGAAGATTAATTAGTAATCGATATCTGAACATGGGTGCAGTTCTAAATAATAAATGAAGTTTAATTTCTTTAACTGATATATTGTATCATTGCAGTCTTCTTCTTTGCTTTATTAGATTGAAACCTTCTTTAAATTGAATCAATTTGTATCTTTTCGGCTTAGAGCCGGCTTTTTTAAATTTTACTTTGTTTGCCTTATCCGATTGCGATGTTTGTTTTCAATGTGACTTTATTATTTGATGCAAGTATGTTACTTTGGTTTGAAAATATTGTAACTGGTATTTTTTAAATACTGTACTGGAAAGATATGAAGCTGGTACTCAATTGATATTGAGTACATTTGTTCTAAAAAAGAAATGAGACTTGTAATATAACATGTGAAGAGATAAAATTTATTGTTATATATTTTAAGTAAAAAAATATGGTACGTTTTAGTATTATTTTTGTTATTAAAAAATACATTATCATGACTTACTTTGAAATAAAAAGCCATAGCGTAATTCAAAAGAAATATTTTGACTATGACTATGACTTTCTTGGTGGGGGGTAAGTTCGCCAAGCACTGCGACCTCTGGTCTATTGTACTCAAAGAAATATTTTAGTTTAAAGCCTTGCGGCATTTTGGGAAAAAATTCATCACCGAAATTGTTAGTCAAGTGATTTTATCGTCATCCCAAGCTGAATCGGCTTACTATGCCTCTATTTCTATACCTTCTCCGTGGTGAGACACCCTGTACAAATATAAAGCTTGTTGTTGACTGTGATGTCAGTTAAACTTTTGTTACACCAAATACCGAGTAGGAGAAATCATTGGAGCTGTCTCCTTCAATTAGGTCCTTGAAGATAATATTAGCTTCCCGTTTGAATAAATAAGAAGGAAATGCATAAAATGTTTTTAGAGACGATTGGGTATTTCAATTTTTTTTATCTAGAACTGAGATACGTTCGTAATGTAAAATGCATCCGTTGGAATTTTAAATGTAATTATTTTTTTTTAATCTTCTACCTACCAAAAATATTTCAAATGTTTTTTAATTTCAATATTTGCAATGTAAAATGATTTTATTAGTTTTCGTGGAAGTTATATTTAATATAAAATTGAGTTTTATAGAAAAATTCTAATTTTCTTTAAACAATATCCAAACTTTAAAAAAAACAAAGAATTTTTTCCAAGGCAGCGTGTCGTTATGGATGCTACGATTACAATTCTTCGGAAACCCCGACTTTATAATAGTAATGCTTTGTGCGGGGACGCGGTACCCAAAAAATTAAATCCAGTATTTTTATCGCTAGCATTCAAATTAAACTATTTTTACTAAGAACTAAAATTCAATAAAACATATACGAAAAAATGATAAATATTAAAACGTAAGTTTTTTTTAAAAAAATTAAAAATTTTAACGTTTTTTCAAAATGCTACTCCTCCTACAATTTAAAGAATTTTGTAATGGATTTTTTTAAATGTTCCCACAACATCTATTAATAAAAAATAAGATGGTATAAAAATGGTCAAAAAATAAGATTTTTTGTCAATTTTCACCTTCATCTTTTTTTTTTTTTTAAATCTATTCACACTAGACCTTATCCCATACCAACTTTTGTTAAACGCATACGTTTCAACACAGGAAAAAAAATTTGGAGCTCTACATTAATTTACCTAAAAGCCTTAGGGTTTTAACCATTCACAAGCTGAAAAAATTAAAAATTTAAATAATGAACATAAAATTTCCAAAACCATTTTACCAAACCAATATATCATTTTCAATAAACCTCCACCATTATAAAATAATCCTTCTTTTTTTACAATATCCTTGGCTCACAGCATTCGAACATGTTTAATTATTTTCTGGGCAGCCCTAAATTTTGGGTAATGCCCCCCCCCCCCCCCCCCGCCAAATGTCCACCAATCTACGCACACAAGTAACAATTGAAATAAATAAAAATACAAAATGCCTTGTTTTGAATTGAGTATCTCGTAAATGTGTTCGTGAAGGACGCTACGATAACAATACTTATTTAACCCAGGCTCTATAGTTTTGTACTTAGGCCAAAATTCCTCCAACTCAAGGAACAATTGAAATAAATAACAATACAGAAATGTGCCTTGTTTTGAGTTGAGTCCCTCGTAAATGAAAGTAATCACTTCTGACAATACCCAGTCCATAAACACATCCCGGGTTTCCGAAATCCCAACAATCCTATTTACCTCTTCCCAGCGCAAAATTGAAAACAAAGCTACGCCAAAAGATTGCAGCTTACCGAAGGGGGCGGATCACAACATCAACCCACAAGGTCGAAGTAAAAAAGGTGTAACTGACAATGGGATGATATGAGGACAAATGGGTTGAAAATGGTAACCATGGTAACGACAAAAAAGGAACATTCCTGATGAATCCTTTTTTTTTGTGCACTTAACCACCAAATTTTCTGTTCTCATAAAAATTGTGTTTGATATAACCTATTCAATGATATCGATGTTTTTGGCGAAAATACTCGTTACAACTTCGCCAAAAGTATCCACCAGAGGAATCGATCGCCAAATTCCACACATAAAAATCCCAC
This sequence comes from Oedothorax gibbosus, assembly GCA_019343175.1. NCBI lineage: Eukaryota > Metazoa > Arthropoda > Arachnida > Araneae > Linyphiidae > Oedothorax > Oedothorax gibbosus. The sequence continues at coordinate 15,243 of JAFNEN010000954.1, read as the reverse complement.
CCGTAAAAACAGCAGAAGTAAGAAACACCCGGGCCCGTCAAAAAAACAGCGCCCGGATAAAAAGAATAGCTGATATTATGTAAACTGTTGGGAGAGCCGGGCGCAATTCAATGTTTTGCGAAAGAACCCTAGAAACAAATCTATGGTGAAAATAACCCCAAAGGCATTGGTATGACAACATTTTAACCCTAAAACTACGAACCGGGGTAGATTTACTCCAGGTAACCTTTGAACTACGTTTCAAAGCAGGTCAGTGACATTATAAACTACTATTTATGGGTTAATATTAAGAAAATGGTTCATATACGTACCGACATATTTTTTAATATATTACTTTTAAAAAATAATTTCTTAAACTCTTTTTTCTTAGTAAAGATTGTTTGCTTTAAATTCAAATAAAATCATCTAATTTTGTGTTTATTTCTTATTGGGAAAAGTTTTATAAAGTTTCAAAAGTCAGATCGGTAACGTATCACAACTAGCGATGCATATTTTGAAAAGGAATCCTTTTCATTTTATATTGTTATAACAAATATACTTAAGAATAAAAAGCACTTTATTTAATGTTCTTTATCAATATTATACATCAATTTTAAAAAAAAGTTACCCGAAATACGCAATAAGAAGCAAAAAATGCTTGTCACAAGTTTACGTCAGTTCGGTTACATCAGCTACTGGAATGAATTCAATGCTAAAAGGTCTTTTAGGAAGCAAGCGAATTACGTCATTGAATCCCGTAGATTGTTTACAAAGTTCCGTACTGCATTTTTAGAAATTTCCTGTGGAAAAACAAGTAAATTTTAAATTAATTTTTTGAATGCGGACACTCCTTAATAGCTCAGATCGGTAACGCAGGATTAAATAAAATAAATATGTAATATAGAATATATTTTAATCAAATTATTGTTTTCGTAGACATAAAGAAGCCAACGTGGTTGTAAGTTTAACAATACGAAAACAAATCGTATAATTTAGTCAAATCGAAGTTTAAAAAAATTCGAAAAATACCGAAATACGATTTCATTAGCGATTTTACGTAAACATGGGCTAACGACGTTATAGCATAATTTTTCACAATATTTTGAAAAGTATTATAATTTAATGAGGGCCCGTGGCTTAGTGGTAGTGCCTCGCATTGCCATGCCATATGTCCAGGGATCGATTCCCGGATTGGGCGATGTTGACTCATCCATTCATCCCTTAAGTGGGTCGATAAAATAAGGACCAAGCATTCTTGGGAACTAATCAATGGGGGTTCCGCGTGAGGTTGAGTACCTAACCGGGACATATGCCCTGCACCTGAGAGCCCTCGGTCACGTAAGCTGAATTGGGCACGGCAGGCCTTGGCACACTAACGGGCTGTTGCGCCTAGGATTTTGGTTTATTATAATTTAATTTCCTCGTCGTATCTGTAACGCCTCATCACCCTTAAATCGATTTTTCCGCAAACTAAAATTTAAGAAAATTGAATTTTTCTCCTCAAAGTTCTCTTCGCATGAAAAAAAATTCCTATACTTGTGTCAAATTGATGCTTTCAGAACGATTTTGCAAAAAAAATCCTAGAGAATATTTACTCTTGGATGTATTTTAAAGGTAATAAAAATAGTTTTGTATTTTTAAGGGTCAAATAACAGTTAACTTTGGTAATTTAATCGTTTCCGTCTGTTTATTTCTACCCCCTTTAGGAGCTTAAACACAGCCAATTACGCCTCGGTAAATAGAACCCTGGTCAAGTGACGAGGTCGACATCTGAGTGGGCACTCAACTGAACTTTGAGAGACAGCGTACGCTAACTTTGTTGGGACTTTGGACTCAACAGATTTAACGAGCGGCTCTATCCCAGTGTACTCAGGGACGACCGTGACTTTTCAGGGATTTTTTCCCGCACAATTCGGCATTTTTATGAGTGCCTATGTAAATTTTTAATTAAAAAATGTTTTTGAACAAAATACTTGTTACAATGTTGTCAAATAAAATGCATCAAGAAGTCTGTTACTTTATTGGAGGATAAGGGACAGCGGGATTACATGTTCAGATTCAGGGTCTATTGTCTGTGGGGGCTCAGAACCCCAGGGCTGAATGTAAGCTCTTTAGCTTTTGCGAGCCATTTAACAATACGAGAGATTTTACTGAATGAATTACTTTAAAATATCTCTTTGTATCAGAATGTTACCGAATGACACTGTTTATTTTGTTGAATTGTAGGTAGATATGAGCAAAAAAAAAAGAATTGGTTACGTTTACATTTAAATAATTAATTGTAAAAAGGGCTCATGTCCACAGAAAGATTTCGCTTCTTCTTTAACGAATAGGTCGAAAGGTAGAAGAGTAGTAATGTATTTTTCAAATGAACTTAGGGGAGTCGGATGGGTGTTTGGGTAGTTAGAGAAAATAGCAGTTATTAAATGGTAAGAAATAATTGTTACGCTACTTCTTGCAAAATGTGTGTCTTCAAACCGTAAAGAAACTAATTTATGCCTAGTTCACTGGGTTCATTTCAAGGGAAATAGTTTCGTCAAAAAATGAAATTTTCATGAAAGTTGATAATTTAATCTTGGGAAGAGGGGGTTAGGGTTTAGAAAAACAATATTATTTGTAACTTAATTTATTTACATTGCATAAACAACTACCACAGTTTGTTCATTTCAAAATCGCATACTTAATAGTGCAAGTAGAAGTGCAAAAATAGATTTTCAGACACTACCTAGCTTCCTTAAATTCCAGTCTAGTTCATACAAAACTTATTATAGTCAGTATTTAAGAGGGAATGAGCCCACTGGACCCCCGGGTCTCCAAACCAAATTGCCTCTGTGTTAATCTAATGGGAAAAAAATATTTTCTAAGCCCCATTTCTCCGGCTGCATTGAATATTCATAATAATTATTTTCCCATTGGATTAACACTGAGTCACTTTGGTTTGGAGACCCGCGGTCGATCAGGCCCATTCGTCCTTAACGCAATCGGTATGATTTTTAAAAAAACGGGTATAAAAATTCCCATTTTTTATCCCTGAAAATTATATAAAAAATATCACACAGCCACACTTGTCTACAAGATATCTATTGTTACTCTACGTGATCCATTAGCCGTTCGAGATTTCTATTGGACATCTATTGCATATCTATCCACAAAATCTATTTTTTGGATATGTATTAGCTATCTCTGTTTAGACTAATTTAGACTTAGACATTTGGGACATCTAAAGTTTGCGCATCATCTCCTATTCAGTCGATATCCATATTCTGGATATCTAATGGATGTGCTTGTCGTTATATTTTTCGACTTGCCAAAATTAGATTGCTATTAGATGTATAAATCAAGGAGTTCAAAGATATTTAGTCTTGTGTTAGATTCTTCATGTATATATTTTAGAGAGCTCAGCAATGAATTTTTGCGCTTTTCCTTTACTCCACATATCCACGTCTATAATGTCTAGAAATGTTGTATGATGTCTTCAAATTATATCATGCTCTGGAGATTTCAACATATATCCACTAGTAGTCCATTTTAACTAAACTGAATCTATGAAGTCTATGAAAACTCTAAAATCGATTACTATAGACGTCGCACCTAGGTTACGTATGTATATCTATTAGACGTCTACTACAACCAATTTTTTTAAATTGTAAATTCTATTTTTAATATCCGCAATAAAAGAAATAATTAAAATAATTGTGTATATTTGAGGAATGATCTTTAAAAGAAGTAATATTGATAAAAAAAAATTCTACATCTGCCAAGTATCTGTATTTCCAATTTTACGCTTAAAAACGTATTTTATAAGAGAATCAATAACTAATATATTAATTACTAATAGTTGAAAAATACTTTATTGTTTTTAATATAGATGGCAGCACGGAAGCTCTTTAAAATATATAAAGCTATTACATTCATTAATCGCGCCAATACCTGAAAAAAATAGCCAGCTGTTTTGGCAACCCTGACGGCATGCCATGCCAGTACTGCGGCAAGGCACAATGGTTGATTGATAAGAAATAAGGATGTAGTCTAGGAGCTGACGGGCGATTGGGGGGATTTGGTCGAAACTTCCTTCCCCCCTTTACCACTGTGTTATGGTGCCCAGTTGAATTCGAAAATAAGGGAAGGTCCGAGGTGAAAAAGCTTGGTAGCGGATCCAATGACCCATCAGACAGATCAGATCACTATTTCTCTTCAAATGGAGCCTGATTTCCGGCAGGGCAAACGGGCACGAGCCCAGGACACCCATTTTGAGCCTTCAAATTTTCGGGCCCGCCAAATGTGCTTTAAAAAGAATAATATTGCGGGAACAATGTGCCAAAGTGTGTTGCCACAAAAAAAATTGAAAATTAAGTGTCATTAATTTTTTCAAAAGCAAGTCATTAAAAACATTACTTTTCCTTATTATTTTTACATATTTTGCCATGTCCATGCGAAAAAACTTATGCATGTATTTAAAGTGTGAAATAAAATGACAAAATGATAGGTATCTGATGTTATATCTAGTGTGCATAAAAAATAAGTTATGCAACATATATAATGTCCACATGCATATATTTTAGAAAATAGTTAAAGTTTATTTATTTGTACCGATTTAAAATGAAAAAATTACGTTCATAGATATATCGATGATGGTGGGAGCCACCAAACGTGCTTGTGTCCTGAGCCCCAAAAGTAGAAAGTTGGGTCTTGACTTCAACAAAACTTCATACGTATAGCAAGCTTACTTAATTTTTCGGCGATCGTTAAAAATCGCCAACAAAAAAAGACCGACTCATTTATATCAAAATCGTATACAAAATGGAAAAAACTACCAAATATTAATCTTGCGCCAATTAAATATTGGATCGCACTAATGTATCTTAATCTAATATGTATTTTTGTAAATGTGTCATATTTAAAGCCATCAAGCAAATAGTTAGTAATTTTATTTTGTTTGTTTTTTGCCAATACTCCGGAATATTAAAGTGCAATACACTGAAGAGCCAAAATAACTGGTATAGGCATATATTTGCGAATAAAGGTGTATAAAACCAATCGAAGTTCGTCGCTATGTTCAGCAGCGTCTATGTGCTGCTATCCTGACATGACAGGTTATGAAAATTGAAGGGATTTTGAAAGTATCGGGGGTTGAGAAATGGAATTCCAAATTCATGCATCTCCGAGGTGGGGAGGAATTTTGGATTTTCACTTACGACAATTTCACGAGTGTGATAATCCAGTAAAACATCAAATCTACGACATAGCTTTGACCTTAAAAACATCGTGCAAAGCCCATTGACAACTGATCATTAAATGTGACAAAAACGTCTATGTCGATTTCGATTCTATGTCGTACAAGGTACAAGTGTCGGCTTGTTAACCATTATGAATATTCACCGATATGGGTTTCTGGAGCCGTATATATCACGTATCCGCAATATATCATGTTTAATGACTTTTGTCCGTCGTCGATAATCCGTTTTTGCATTATATTTTTTAGGCCGCAGCTGTGTCGTAGTTTTATTGTTTTACTGGATTATCGATATTCATTACACTCTCGTGAAATTAAATGTCGTAAGTGAAAATCCAAAATTCATTTCCACCTAGGAGATGCATGGATATGGAATTCCATTTCTCAACCCCGATACTTTCAAAATCCCTTCAATTTTCATAACCTGTCATGATAGCAGCACATTGACGCTGCTGAACATAGCGACGAACTTCGATTGGTTTTATACACCTTTATATGCAGATGTATGCCTATACCAGTTATTTTGGCTCTTCAGTGTATGTCGTAACGAAACACTATATATAAGAATAGGTAGTTAGAAATGACGTTTTCTAGGAAGAAATCAGACTTTAAACTATCAAAAACCATATAACTTCCAACCAATTGCAATTTAAGTGCAATAGCAATTAATTAAAATGCATTTTTCCCGTTAATGGATAAATATTCTAAAATATATTACGGAGAAAGTAGAGGAATAACATCCTCGTTCTATTCTGCATATTTTGACACCTCATATATAAAATCACTTATAATACTGTAGTTATAATAAAAAATTACACGTAGATAATAAAAAAAATGTACAGAAAATACAATAGGCTTGTTTCAGGTGAAGTACTTTCTTCTAGCTTTTATTCGTCTTTTTTTCGATAGATTATCCAATTGGTGCTCTGTATTGGTGTCAACGTAACTTTATTTACGAATCGAGGCTCGAGAATAAATTTATCTTCATGTAGCATATCTGTTGCAACTCAAGATCTGAAACATGTCCCTTAAAAATAGTTTTTTTTTCTAATATCATGCAAAAAAAACTTTTTAAATAATAATCAAAGGCAAAAGTGATGCTTTCAAAGAAATCGTGTTAATAATTTCCTTCTACGCACTTATGCGACAAGTAAATAAAAGCAATTGATTAGGGGGAAATTCTATTTGTGAACGCGATACTTTATTAAGCGGCTTTCTGATTAGTGGGAATTTCTTAGTTTGTACATTACGAACGAACAAATTTTGTTGAAGAACGAAAAAAATTTTCATTTAGCAATCTATATATTTAAAATAAATGGCTAATCTATATATTTAAAATAAATGGCTAATCTATATATTTAAAATAAATTGGCTTTGCAATCTATATATTTAAAATAACTTTTCTAATACTGTTTTGCTTAAATTATTGAAAAAGAATAACATTTAACAACAGATAAAACCATTTTGTGATCCTAAATGCACGCGAACTAACCAAAAACTGATGCGGCCCGGAACGTCACCGAAATTTGTTAATTTAATCATATCTGGCTGTCTATTTCTAGCCTCCTTTAGTAGCTTTAATACAGCCAATTACGGCTCGTCATTAAGAACCCTGGTCAAATAACGATTCTTAAATGCATGTAGTAATACTTATTGACCATTTTAATGAAAAGGTTGCCGATCACTGCAATAAACGTAGAAATAAACAAAATATTATCAAAGACTTGACTAGTTTCATGTGACGTAGATCATTAAAGCTTTCATTACTGGACACGGTAAGTTACGTTAACCTCGTTGATTGATTTTTTAAAAATATTATTTTGATTCTTGTAGAACTGTTGCCAGTCGAAATAGACCAGTGTATGCAAAGGGAGATGGTATAGACTATTAGTGAGCATCCGATATTGTCAATTATCTAGATTAATATCGGACAATACCTTCTTTTTATCTAACGTGCGAAAGAGAATTTAAAAAAACAAATAAGGTTTGGAAAACAGTTGTTGTCACCAAGAACCACTTCCACACACACGATATTTAAACTTTGGAAACAAAATAGCATAACACATTCTGTTTTAATTTAAACATTTAGTTATTTTCAGTCAGTTATCCCAGTCAGTTATATTCAGGCAGCCCTGCTGATGTCAGCATTATTTTATTTTATTTGGATGTCCGATAGAAATCAGAATTTTTTTTTGAAGAAACTCCACTTTTGTACATAAATGTTCCTCGATATTTCCATCTTGTTCATTTGTCAACAGTAAAATCAAACAACGATCTCCAGAATTATATAAAATTAGGAAATATTATTAGAATCAAGTAGAGTAAGTTTGACCAAGCATTAAAATAGTAATAAAGATTTCAAATAATAAAAAAAAAATCAAATAATACTGTTCATATTGAAATCTTGTATATTAAACTCACGTGCTTATTTGTACTTCTACTTATTTTCGCTCGCGTTAAAGTTCTTTCGTAATAAAAAAAATGCTGTTAATCTTATAAGCTTACGACAATGCACAATGCTATTCCTAAGAAGAAATCGTCTCACGAATTGCACTTCAAGGACCGTTTCGGTTCGAATTTCGAAAAATGTGTGCCTTCAGTACCAAAGGAATAAGCTTCGAAAATGTGGAATGTGTACCTCCAAAAGTTTTGGCTGGGCTGGGTGTTGATACGCGAACCGTTCAGTTAGGACTCATCATTCGCTATAGATATATGATTAGCTTGTTTCATGTGACGAATTTAATTCCTGCCTTCCTACTATCGGTGCTTTGTTCCCATGTGACATTCATTCACCAATCGAAGAACGAAATTTTTTTCATTCAGCATTTCTGTTGCCACTCAAGACTTGAAGCATGCCAATTAAAACATACCTCTTTCTCTAAAAAATAGAAGTGAAACTTATCACAACATCGTTCTTTCTGTTCGTTGGAAAGTAATAAACAAATGAGAGAGAAAAATATTTATGCAAAATAAAATCTTTCTCGGCCTCTCTCTTAATGCACTTATTATAAACCATCAGAAGAACTCTATTGTGATAGATACTATGACTTTATAAAAAAAACGGGATTCATAGCACAAAAATAAATATATATTTTTACATTTTATTTACATTTAAATTAAGTTTCTCGAACGTTTGACTAAGTGGCAACACGGACACATCGAATAAAATGGAATTTTTCTTGTAATCTCTTAAATGGAGATTAAACATTTCTTTTTAAATTTTTAACTATACTTCCGATTTTTATTATTTTTAAATGGAATTCGGGATATAGCCTTGTCTGATTTTTTCGCCTCAATATGATGTAACCCATTTGAAGAGCTTAGTGGAAGAACGTGCTAAGTGACATTTTTGAAAAATTTGAGATTTTTGTATCAATGAACAGAGTATTCTATCTCTTAAAGAGAACAAGATTCCCCTTTTTCATAAACTTAGTTTAGTGTATTTTTTTTACCGTTTGCAAGAACCGTTTTTAACAAATCTGAGGGCAAACTAAAAACTTCAAAGCTGATTTTCTCGTTTTCACCTTTTTGTCACTTAGCACGTTCTTCCACTAAGGTCTTCATTTGTCTGTGAAACTTGCGATTATTTCTATGAAGTTATATGTGACGGGCAGACAGACGGACTGAACAATTATAATAAGTTATACTTTATACCCCCTGGCCACGCCTTTGCAAAGTCCATTAGTTTAGATTTAGACTGCAAAATGTCCTGCATTTTTTGTGATTAATGCAGGACATTTTGCAGAAAAAGTCTAAAAAACCGGACAGTTTCGTAATTCGTAATGATTAAAATGTCTCCATTAGAACTATAAGCAGGAAACTTTCTTTGTCGACAACCCAACCAGAATAAAGCGAGAGAACAGTGAAGTGTGATGTTATATACTTTTAATTCTTTCAAATCAATCAGTAGGGTTTTATTTGTTCTAAGGTGTCACAGTGGTTTGCACCATAAATACATTGACATATTAAGTGGTAATTGAGTAACTTGGGAGTGGCCCCCACCCCCCAAGTTTCCCTATGTCCTTCCATACCTAGTCCCCTAGATTTTCGAATTGTCTGCTAGTTATTATCTGCTGTATGAGTCAAATATATTCAGTAATTTAACCAAATATTAATGGCATTTTCAAATAAGTATAGCCCGTGCAGTATTTTTCTTTAAAAAAAATCCATTTTATAAAAGAAAACTACAGAATAAATTTTGATTACTTCATTTTTAAGGTAGATGAAAAACATTTCTTTGACGAAAATGACCCTCGCCTTGTTCCAAACCATTGCGAACCCAAGAACAAGCAAGTAGCAAGTTTGATAATTTTTTTTAGTTGCTTTGGGGGTTTGGAGGGAAGAGGGGTGAAATACCCATATGGACATTTTTCGTGTCGAGGTAAAAAGGAAGACGGAGAATTCTTGGACTCAAGGCAATTAGGAGGGGACTAGCGGGACAGATGTCAACGGGTGGCGAGGGACAGGGAAGGGAAGGGCGAATTCGATGGAAGAGTGTGGTTACCAGATTTACAAATATATCTCTTTTTAACGATCGCCAAATTGCCAAAAATTGCGCGGCGCAACCTATCGGGAGATAATCGAAATAAAAAAAAACATTTGAAAATAATTGTTTTAATTGTTTGTAAGAATTTTTTTTAATGTAGTTTCTGATTGTCCATTTTATTCTGATTGTCTAATTTTTTAGACATCCAAATATTTTAAAAGATTTTTTTTTGTGAACTATTGTATTTTTTTATTATGGAACTGCAAAATATGACTTTGAACCTATATAACTAATATTCCAGAATTTTAAACTAAATCTTTAATAAAATTAATAACTAACGAATAAAATTAAAAACGATACAAAATTTAAAATTAATTTTAAATTTTAATAGTTCAGTGTATTTTCCATCAAGATGCTGCTTTATAGTATTAAAAAAGTATAGGCAAATGAAAAAGGAAATTAATAACCATTAACAAAACAAAATTTAGGGTTTTCTTCACATTCCCACTTTGATTTTCCGGAGATTTGTTCTTGGGATTTTTTTATTTCAATTAAATAATGTGTCCAGATTTAAATTAAAAAAAACGATGAAATAATGAAAAGTTAAAATTAACCTTCTCTAAATTTAATGAAATTTTTATTTATTGAAAAATAAGAACTATAAGAAGACTATATATAGACATAAGGTTTCATTTTATTATACCTATTTATTTAGAAATTAAATTCAAAATTAAAATTCAATTTTTAAAAATGTAGCATTTAAATATGAAAAAGTGCTAATATCTTTAGGAGTGCCGTATCATGTAAAAATAAATTTCCGGTAGTTAAAACGTATTTTACTTTTCTTTAAGAACCCTACTGTACCCTTGGCTGTTAAGAATATTTGGCTGAACGGTTAGGGTAACAGTCTCCAGATCGAAAGACAGCGTACGGCTTGGGTTCGGATCCCGCTTTCCTCCAAAGATCTAAGTTCCCAAAAAATATCCAGATAACGAATATGTACGATAACGAATACCGAGCTTGTATTGACTTTTTTAATTTTCTATAGTGACGCCCTCTATCTATAAAACTTTCAACTATTTAGAACATTTTAAACTAGGTGTGTTTTATCGCATCCATGAAATTCAAAATTTTGCCTCGATATCTAAAATTAGTAGAATTGATAGATATTGTAGACTTCGTCGATCTATGTCTTGTTGTTGCGGACGTCTAATAGATATCCATTATATACATTAGACTGCTTATGGGCATTGAGGACCTCCAATAGACGTTTCCCATATCTCTTAGTCGTCCGGAATGTCTAGAACATGTCCGTAATGTCTAAAATTTCGATATCAAATGGACTTGCAATAGACATAAGTCCACGGAAACTACGGATATCTAGCAGACGTCGATGGACGGTAAACTCTAATTCTAATGGATATCGTGGATTTTCCGAATAATTTCTAATGGATGTCGACTGGATAACAAATGGCTATGTGGGATGTGTTTGACCAATATATAGATTCATATTGAATTTTTCATTTGTTTTTAGCTTAAAATTAAAAAATATATATTGTAGTTAAAGACAACAACCCCGTCATTTTCACAAAAAAGAAAAGGAAAGGGTTAAAGAGGTTTATCTAATCACTATTGTCATAGATGGCGAACACACAGCTAAAATGATGACGTCATTTGTTTTTCGGAAGAGGGACTGTCAGTTGCAAAGAGCTAATGTCATTAGTTTTAAAATCAAACTTTTGCAAATGTATTGCTTTGCCATGTTATCCCATTTTCACTAGGTATGGGAATCATCATAACATCAATTTAAGACAAAATTGAAAAGAAATATACATCCAATTAATTCATTATTAATTGATAAAGTTTTAAAATAGTGTCGCCATCTGCTGGGCATTTGGGGAATTTCAAAATTTCAAAACTATACAATTAAATAACTAAATAACATTTTCGTTTCAAATTTGTTTAATTTTGATATTATGTTGATTCCTATACCTGGAGAAAAATGGATAACAAGGCAAAGCAATACTTTTGCTGAAGTTGTGATTCCAAAACTAATGCATTAGCTCTATGGGACTGAAAATCCCTCTCTCTTAACCATGTTACTCTTCAAACTGTGATAAGAAATCTGCAACATCTTGAGACTATACTTACAACTTTTTCAAAACGACATCAAGCCTTCTATTTACTTGCTAAAACGTGTAGTATGCATAATAAGCAGCTCTATTGGATTTCCAGTTATTTTTTCTTTGAAACTTGGGATGTTAGAGGATGTGTTTTGAATAGTACCGTTGGAAGAATAAATTATTTTATTTATAATGTAATCAATGTTCAGGTGTTTTTTGAAAATGCGTGTTTATTTCAAATTGATTCTTTTTATCTTCAATCATACTTATCCTTAGAAATTAAAAGTAATAATTTTGGTACATTAATATTACAAACATGGTCCGAATTTTAATTAGTAACAGTTTAATTTACCCAACACAACATTTCAAAATAACTGCCGACCTATAAACGGCCCGTGCAGCCAAAAATGTCCGACGAATAATACCCCGTGTAGAGGGAGTGCACGTTAAACATGCTCCAAAGTCCCGACGCTGCGTACGATGTCGCACTTAACGGTTGCGTTGGGTGCCTATTCAGGTGTCGGCTCGTCACCTCACTGTGGTTCTAGATTACGACGCCCGTCGCCAATAGCCCTCGTGTAGCTCTAGTGCGACGATAATTCAAACCTACCTACCTACCCAACACAACATTTAAAATATATCTATTATAAAATGATGTGTTTCAGAAGATGTGCAGCTGGTAATGGGCTTATCGTCAGCTAAATGGCAAAACCACGAATCTGCAGATTCTAAAGATTGGCAGTTTTTAAAAAATAAAACACTTCTCAGTTCAATCGGTTCTTTTTTTCTCCGGTTTTAACCGGGACCAGTTAAGAGTAACTAAAAACACAGATTCTTTGAAAAGCCGGTTCCTCCACGCTTCCTCCTTAGGTTACGTTAGGTTTGAATAATCGTCGCACTAAAGCGACACGATGGGTATTGGCGATGTGCGTCATAATTTAGAACCAAAATCAAGTTATGAGCCAACAACTGAGTAGGCACCAAACGCAACTTTTACTGGCGACATAGTACTCAGTGTCGGGACTGAGGGGCATATTTAATGTGTACTTCCTCTATACGGGGTATTATTTGTCGAACTTTTTGGATGCACAGACCGTTTGTAGAACGGCAGTTATTTTGACATCAGTTGGTCTGGGTCGGCAGTTATTTTGGCCCGAACTTGTGGCGCATGCAAGGCAAGTGCCCTACCAACTGAGCTCCCTAATTCATATTCTTCTTTAGAAGAGATTACATTGTCAAAAGGTATTTCACAGCCACCTATTAAATAAATACGAGGGCTGTTTTTTCAACCTCCGATGGGCTGTAACAAAAAGACGTCACAAAATACCAAAAAGAGGTTTTTTTACCAAAAGTAATGTGCAACATTGCTTATTTCTCCTCATAATCACCTTAACGATTAGAGCATTTGTCATATCTGTAAACAAACTTTAAAATACCCTCTTCATTAAATGTAGCCGCCAATGATTTGAAGTTAGTTGTGACGGTTTCTTTAAGCCCCACGTCAATTTGGAAGCGCTACAATCCAAGCCACTATGCCAATTGATACTTCACTTATGGTAAACCTTCGAGTTTCCCTAAACACTTGGTCAACTCGCTGAACAATGCATCTGTAGCGACAGACTTGCTTCCTTGGTCCACTTCTTCATGGACATCAGTTCTGACGCCTTTAAATTTTCAACAGCATTCTTGAACAACGCCATCACTCATAAAGGAGTCTCCATACACTCTATTTATTCTTCGATGAATTTCTGTTGCACTGTTTCCTTCTGCCTGCGAGAAACGAATAACAGCTCTTAATTTTTACTTGGTGGCTACATTTTATGAAGAGGCTATTTCAAAGCTTGTTTAACGATATGAAAAATCCTTAATTGTCAAGGTGTGTACAAGGTACTTTACAAGGTACTTTACAAATTTATCAATGTACTAACACAAGCACATATACGCTTTGTGAAGTGCTAAATTAGTGTGTTCTTAAAACATACGTGTATTGTAAAACAAAAATTATCGCAAATAAATAAAAAGGTCGAAAAATTACTGTAAAACTAGTCAAAACACTGGGCGAAAAATATCACAGATAAGAAAAAAATTATAATTTAAAGAAGTTATGATTAGTAAATCCAGGGATATATTCTCAGTTCAATAAAACAATTTTATATTTTTACTTTTACTATTTCTATTACCCTCCAATAAGAATAAATATGTTGACAAAAGTTGTGTCTGTTGAAAGTATGGGTGCTTAGTGTAGTTTTTATAGCACATACACAATTTTAGTACTTATATCACTTACTTTATACTTATATAAAAAGTGTCTATTATAAGTCATAAAAGAATACTGCAACTAACCCAACAGTGTATCTTATACTGATAAAAAGTTTTTATATTATACATAAAAACACCTTTATTACCCCACTATAAAGTAAGAAAATTCGTCGGTGTATCATATGAGCCTATCGATCATTCGAAAAAGTCTTTCAGAGGAAATATTATTGTGGGAGGTCCTTTCACCTAGTTATAAACTCTTTATAATAACCGATCTATTTACGTATCCGGTGGCCCTCGCTATAGAATTCTTTGGCATTTTTTAATATAATATAAAAGAATATTCGATGGTAATGTGCTTCATAAAAATATTTTTTCGTTTATGGTGGAGTACAATTTGCTTATTTATAAAGTTGAATATTGCAAATTACCGTAACAGGTGAACAATAGGTTTTTTTATGATTAGCTATATAAAAAATTAACCCTTTAAGTCCAACAACTATTAAATTTTTCATTCTATAATTATTCACAGGCTGATTTGTACTTTAAATAGGCTAAATGATCAGCAAATAACAATTATTAACAATTTAATTTTCTAGAAGAATTAATTGAATTAATTATAAAAAATCTTGTATAATTTTTTGTGCTTTTAATAGGCCAACAATAACAATTATAGGCATTTTTTTTGCTTGGAAAATTCAAATTGGGACTCATTGGGTTAAGGATCCATTACAAATTCCAGAATGAGTTATAGATGTAAATAAAATAGGCATAAAGTATTGGTTTTTATCTCTTAATATTTCTTTTAAAATAAACCTAATAATAAAAGCATAACAAAAAAATACGTTTGTTTTAAAATGTTAATAAAAATACAGGTTTTTTAAAAAGTCTTTTAAAATATATGTATGTTTTAAAAAAAAGAATGAAAAACTGAATTTGAATGTTGTTTTAAGTGAATTCATAATATAAATTTACCTTGGGAAATTTTATAATTATTATATAGTTGATTTGTAATATTTTGCCCATTTTTATCTCAAAAATAAAACTCGTTTCAAAGAAATTATATTAGCTTCAGCTTATAATAAAAGTTAAATATCTAAAAATGTTTATCAACTATGTTTATTCCGTTACAAAACCATTTTATTCAACTCTTTGTCTGCCTC
>JAFNEN010000952.1:80000-168915 GCA_019343175.1 Oedothorax gibbosus | reverse complement strand
TTATTAATACAATAACATTGTCAGAACCTGCTGAATTTTTACTAAGCTAATCAAAATTTATATTTTTAGCAACCCACAATTTTTAAAATTGAAATTATAAGAAATTTGTTCTGGTTATAAACCTTTTTTTTTAAATAAAATTTTGTTGCGTTTTATTTTTTGTGGGTAGGTACCTTTTTTTTCATTTTTTTAAAACTTAATTATAAATATTAGGAGTTGTCTTTGATATATTAAAGGGATCATCACGATCACTGGATTCCTGCGCAGGACGCGCAGAAGACACGTCGCAAAGACTGAGAGCTCTTGCGTGTTGGATAGGCTCCGAGACATCGGTCAGTTTTACCGTAAGCGGAAGCCAGAAGTAGACGTTGGCGGACGAGACATCGGTCTTCGGTACCGTATGCGTACGCCCGAAGCAGACGAGTGAAGGGCCGCAGCTTGGCCGCCTGATGCAGCGAATTTCCGCTGCGGAAAGATTCGAGGCACTGATCGAACGGGCACGGAGGATTGATGAGCCGCAAGTTGTGGCAAACATTCCAACGTCCAACCTGTTCAACGTTCTGGCCTCCCTCCCGAGACTCCCCATGAGTGTCCTGTATCCCAGTATTGCCCCGGATGTCCCATCCCCGGCGGCGACCCCGGATGCCCAATTCCCGGCGGTAAAATCCGATTGCCTGACCCCAGATGCCCAATTCCTGGAGGCAGGGGCGGATGCAGCCCTGGATGTCGCATCCCCGGCGGTAAAAAGACCAAGATTAACCCCGGATACCCAAATCCCGGCGGTGCCAGATGCCCAATTCATGGCAGTAAATCCGGATGCCCAATCCCCGGATGTGCCAGATGCCCCATGCCTCGCAAGTATGCCGGATGACCAATTCCCGGCCGTCATTCCGGATGCCAAATCCCCGGAGCCGAGTCCTCTGCCCATACTCTTCCCTGGTGGAGATGTGGGCCGATCGATCTGCCAGCTGATCGCCAATGGTGGTGGCGAGGACATCAGATATCGGCGATTTTTCCAATTCTATAAAGTCCTTCCTCGAACGGTGACAGAGGAGGACTTAGTCCTGAAAATTCTACGCGAGTCCAACACGGGCTTCTTCCGTCATTCCAATCGGAAAGACAAAAACTTGAAGCTCGTCATCAAAGGCTTCCCGGCCGACACGCCAGTTGACCAGATCACCGAGCCAGTCAACGCCCTCGGCTTTATCACATCCCGAGTGGTACAGCTAACCCGAGCCAGGACCAGAGCCCCCCTCCCCTACTTTCAAATTTTGATTGTGCGGACGGGGAAATTCAAGGCGGCCTATAACATCGACTGCCTGCTGAACGCCATCGTAGTTGTCGAGACCTATCGAAAAATCTCCAGGATCCCGCAGTGCTTTGCCTGCCAACACTACGACCACACATCTTCACATTGCTCGATGGGCCCTAGGTGCCGATACTGTGGCCTAAGTCACGACTCCCGCACCTGCCCCAGCCAAGATGACCCTACCAGCCGCCGCTGCGCCAACTGCAGCGGCGATCACATGAGCTCATCGGCATCCTGCCCTGAGCGGCCCAGACCACCGACCCAGACGGCCGAACACCACCGATCAGAGGAGTGCCGCTAGAGGGCATCACCGTCCCAGTCTCCACCCCCAGACCGCCGAGGAAGCCACCTCGCTGCTGGAGGCCCTTCGCGCCATCAAAGATGCCGTCTTTGGCGATCTAGAGCTTTTTACAAAGAATGCAGCTATCCTAGCCGCCACCAGCACCAAGGCTGACAAGATGTCGGCGCTCTTTAAGCTCTTCTGCCCTTAGTCCCACCAAGTATCTTCCATTGCTTCGGCGGCCTTCTACATTTATCCGACATTCCAATATCTTGTCCTACCGGACGTGGAGGCCGCTACGCGCCCAGGTCGTCCTAATCGTTAAACGTTCGTTCGATATATTAAAGGTTGTTAGCAATTTTAATAAAAAAACTGTCCTTTATGTAAATTTAACATTAACTGTTCATTCCAGAAAGGTGAATAATACAAAAAAAAAGCAACTAGGATATAGATGCACAGAAAAAAATAAGCAACTCGACCTATATGTCATATAGGTCGAGTTGCTTATTTTTTCTGTGCATCTATACTATATTTAATGTGAACTCTAATTCTTAGTTGGTACACACTAATTCATCGCAAATATGGGCATTTGCACTTGAAATGTTAAGTAAAATAGTCAGGACTTGGCTCAATTACTTGGTGGCAGGCTGGGTTTCGAAAAGCTGAAAACTTCTACGGGAGAACGAGTTATTTCTTAACTTTTTTTCTTTGGTTGTGGAGAATATGCGACGATACTATCATTAAGGCATCAAGAAGATATGCTTTTTCTCTCTGGATGCCAGGGCTCAAGTAGAAACGGCCGATGGAGGGCGTTGATGTTATGTGTTGGAATAAAAGTTTTCGGCCGGGCGTTGTCGTGATTCCCGCTATGCATTTGATGGCACCTTTATGTGAAAATATTGGCATGGAGAATGAGGCAAACCCCGAATCCTTTATATGATTCCAATACCATATAATGTGTAGTACCCCATGGCTTAACATGAAAATCACCTGGAGTTGTGGTTTATGTTCCAATTCATCTTAATATACTTATAAATCAGAATGTTAAGTTGATCAGATCTGCAACTCTCGTTGGAGTAACCAATGCTAACAACAAACATGAAGTAGATTGAGATGAGCTTCTGTCAGTTAGATCGTCTGAGTTAGATGACGAGTCCAATGAAGTATCTCTTCGTGTTATAGGGCTCCCTGATGTCGCATCGGCTGAGAAATCGTTGGATAGTTCAATGATGAACACACAGTTAACTTCCCAAGGTCACTCGTATATCTACACAAAAGTATAAAATGGGACAAATGACCATACTCATTGATGAGTCCAGGTCAGACACCCAAACAACCACAATAACTTTATTATGTTTATATTAAATTGATAACATTTAGTAAATTAGCTAAGTATAATACAAACATTTTAACAACTTAAATCAGTAACAAATACCAAACATATTCTAAATTTGACCAGCTAAAACACTTTTGCTGATTTCTACTCTTTGTCATATAAAATAAAATTAAATAACAAATATTTACTTACATCAGAACTTTTACAAGATAATTCAAACTTATATCATTTCGAAATATATCCTATTTAATTTTGATATTGTTAATTCTGAGTTGACAATAAAGGTGGTCTTCAGATATTCTGTGCTACTACTCACTAGGGAATGCTACAACAGCGGTTGTAGCATTTGTGCTAATCTAATTATATATTTTTAGTGTTTTTTGAAAACTACTGTTACTGCTGAATGACACAAGTTTAAAAAAGTAAATAAATATATTTTTAATCACAAGGTTAAAATTTAAATAAACATGTAAATAAACAAATATTTATAGATACCCCTATTTCAAATATGTCAATAACAATAATATAATAAAAAAATATATATACTTAAAGAGTAACCGACTGGGCTTCTTTGAAGTCCTCACTTTATTCTGCGTTAATCTTATTGATAAATTATTTTCCACTAAATAGTTATAGCCATTTGCAATTGCTATATTCTATTTTTTACTTACCCTGTATTTTGAAATTCTATTAATAAGGCTATATGGATTCTCAGATACACTATTGCAAGATTTAAATTTGAAATTGATTTCTAGTTTTGTATATGTTTTTTTTCAAATAGTTATTTCAAACTCTCTGATGCATATAGATCTTAGCCAAAATTAAAAAATACTTAAACTTGCTAATAACTTTTATAAGTTACTTTTATTAATTTAAGAATTTTAATATGTGTTTGAAATTGGCTTGGCTGTAAATTTTTAGAATCTGCATGAAGAATTAAGCTACTGTACCAGAATAAGCACATTTTGTAATACAAAGTATAAACATGCATGATAGCTCAATGTTATAATTGGGAATGTTGTTAAGTTATGAATATTCTACCATGTAAACTCAGTGATATTTGTTTTTCTGAAACCATCTTATTCAAAAATGAATTGTGAAATGAGGAGTATATTATATGGAATGTATTGCAAGAAATTATATAGAATTTATTTAAGCATTTTGATACATTGTTGTGAGCCGACCAAGGCCATTTAGGGCTCATACAACTAAAACATTTAGATTGTATATTTCTTTAATCTTTAAAGGGACTATACATATTTGTAAACAAACAAAACCTGAATTAAACTATGTTTACTTTATAAATGCATATGGTGAAGTCATAATAACAATTTTAATCGAGTTGTATTATTTTTGGGGATATAAAATAATAGTAAGCAAGAGCTTCATGTACAGTTGGGATTGTTCAATTAATGATATCAATCAGGGAAAATGTTTACAATTGATGAAAATGGGTATTTTTGCAATGTTACAGTTTCATAACAAAGAACATCACTGGTGATACCATAACTATTTTAATCAAATTTAAACAGTTTCTTCTTCAATTAAACATAAAAGAAACTCTATACATGTGTTGTAAATACATTTTACTAACACTTTAAACTATTTTTTTTAAAAAATATTAATATATAAGTAAATTGTGCTTCACCTGACACTAACCCCCTCACATTAATTGTTCCAGTGACATCGACAAAGCCGTAGCGTGGTTCACGGATGAAATTCTCGACGCCCATAAATGCTCCTCCACCACCATTAAAATTAAAGACGACCTCTACATCCCCAACGACATTAAAGTCTTAATCAAAAATAAAAACAAGCTCCGCAAAGACTGGCAGCGTACCAGAAACCCCTTCACTAAAAACGCCCTAAATCGTATTCAAAAAGATATCCAAACCAGACTCAAAACTCTTAATCAAGATAACTGGACTAATTACCTAAACTCGCTTTGTACCGAAGATAACTCAATTTGGCGGGCAGCTCGTCTTAACAAAAAAGAAAATTCTAGCCGGCCATCCCTCAAAACACCAAATGGCTTCGCCCACTCCAACATTGACAAAGCCGAAGCTCTTGCAGACGTCTACCAAAACCAGTTCGACATCAATCATGATATCCCCCCCCCTCCTCCCCTCTTCGCCTCGGAGGTTAAAGACTCAGTGGATTCGTTTCTGCTCACACCTCCCCGCTCCCCCCTCCCCCCACCCCCCAACTAAAAGCGAGATCATTGATTATATTAATAGGATTAAAATTAAGAAAGCCCCTGGTAAAGAAGGTATTACCAATAAAATGGTCAAAAACCTTAACAACACTTATGTTGATCACCTACTTTTAATTATTACTGCCATCCTTAACTTTTCATATTTCCCGTCGGCGCTCAAAACCGCAGTTGTCATCCCGATTAAAAAAACCCTGGTAAAAACACCACTGACCCTATTAGTTATAGACCTATTTATCTCCTTCCCATTCTTGGCAAAATAGCAGAGGCAATCATCAAGAACAGACTGGTCTCATTCTTAGACGAAAATAACATAATTATCCCTGACCAGTGTGGTTTCAGAAAATATCACTCAACTAATCATCAACTTCTTAGAGTCACTGAATACATCCACTCTGGTCTCCGTTTCGGATCCAAAACTGGCGCAGTCTTTCTTGATATTGCTAAAGCCTTTGATAAAGTCTGCCACACCTCACTAATATATAAACTAATCCCCATTAATCTCCCTGACTATCTAATTAAGACCATCCACTCCTACCTCACCAATAGACACTTTACTGTTAAAATCTTTGATAACTACTCTTCCCTTAGACCAATAAATGCCTCTTGCCCCCAAGGTTCAATCCTGGGTCCCATCCTCTTTAATTGCTATATTAACGATATCCCCAAAACTCCAACTAATAAACTTTGTCTCTTTGCGGATGACACTGCGATTCTGACCCGTTCCAGATCCACTAGAGTTATTGGTAGACAGCTGCAAGAGCACATCAAACAAATTGAACTTTGGCTTATTAAATGGCGTATTAAAATTAACGTAGACGAAACAGCTGCTGTCCTCTTCAGAAAACAAATAAGAAACCACAAACCCCCAAAAATCATCATGTTTAAACACCACTTAAAATGGTCAAATAAAGCGAAATACCTCGGTGTTACTCTCGATGCCCAACTAAACTGGTCTGCCCACATCAACAATAAAGTTGACACCTTCCGTAAAATCAAATTTATGCTCATAAGACTAATCGGTAAATTCTCTCCACTCTCCATTTTCAACAAATCCCTTCTTTACAAAATGATTATTAGACCTGCCATCACCTATGGTTGCCAAATCTGGGGAGGTGCAAACACCAATAAACTAAAAATACTCCAAACACTCCAAAACGTTCTCCTCAGACAAATTGCCGAAGCCCCATGGTACTTTAGAAACCTTGATATCCATAAAGACCTAAATGTCCCCTATCTTAATTCTTTCATGGCTAAAATTGCCCATAAATTCTTTGATTCTGTTGAAACCCACCCTAATGACGAAATCTTAAACATCCATAGCTATAATCCCTTTAACAAGGACAACAAAAATAGACCTAGAAACATCCTTAAATTCCTTCCACAAGCTTAAATTTTCTTTCGACTCCCAAACCAAATTCCTTCTCGAAGTTGCACCTGACCCTGAAATCGCAAACATCACTGATGCACACCTGTTTGCTCACCCCTTTTTTCCCCCACGTTGCTACTCTTTCGTATCCACGGCTCCGATTTCTCCACACCTGTTTTCACCTTTGACAGGTGCTTCCACGCCCTGATCGGAGCACACCTATTGTATTCCCCACGGCGGATCGTGAAATGAGATTCTTTACTGCTTTTTTGAATCGAGTTGTGATGCTGGGTTGACGGAGTGGCATCTGCCACACTGAACATGCCCAGCTAAACCAACTCTCGCACTCATGTCCCATGTCCCGATTCTTTTTTACTTTTTGTACTTTTTTTTTGTGTGTGTCGTCCCCTGTCCCGTCCCGGATGCGCCCTGACGCAACTTTCTTAAGATTTTTTATCTCGGATCTCCCACGACCTTTTATTCTCACGTTTTTGTTTTTGTCATTTTTGGTTGGCTGTGATGCTGGGTTCACAAGACTTCTTGAACAGGCCCAGCTAAACCAGCCGACCGAGTTTCACCATGGTCCTGCGATCGATAAAATTGCAGGATTTGTGTTATTAATTCTTTCTGTGTTGTCCCCATTATTTCATTGTCCCAAGCGATCATCGTCACTTTTCCCTTTCTTTCTGATGACTATTAACTTAGGCATCCTTGAAACCCCAATAAAAAACAAAAAATATTAAAAAGAATTATAAAAATTATAAAACCAAAAAAATCCAAATAAAAACTTTAAAATTGAAAACCCAAATAAAAACTTTAAAATTGAAAACCCAAATAAAAATCTTAAAAACTGAAAACCAAATAAAAATTCATAAAATTAAAAGCCAAATAAAAATTCATAAAATAAAAATCAAATAAAAATCACAAAACCCCAAAAATCAAATAAAAATTATAAAATCCCCCCCCCCCCAAAAAAAAAGCCCCCTGAAAATTCAGAAACTCCAATTCTCTGAATTCCTCTGGGTCTCTCTCATTTGACTAAGTTGTCACTAGAGTCGACCCCACTCTCCTGACACGCCCCACAACTCTGAACAGCTGGTCCCATTCTACTCTGGAATCGAAGTCCGACAGATCTCTCTGGATAAGGAGACGATAAAGCCTTCGGCTTTAGATCTTCGTGAACTTAAAAGCGTAGCGTAGTACCTGACACTGAACACTTAAACCACCTTTTTGTTTCTATACCATGGAGTTTATTAGAAAAACAGTTGCAAGGTGAAAGTTAAAAAAAGAAAAAGACAAATAATACATCAACTTTTAAAAAATAAGCTTTACAAAACCCAAAACAAGGGAAATGAAGAGAGTGAATTTTGAGAAAATACCTTATTAGTGCTCATCCAAGAGTTCATCTAGATAAAAAAAAGGCCAGCTTGCACCAAGTTTATTAATGGTTTATGGTACCTAGTCGTATTACTGCATGAGAGTAAGAGTCCTGAAATGTGTGGGATTGGAAGCCACTATTAGACAGTCTTACATGGTATTTTCACTTAAAGACAATTATAAAAACGAAAAAAATTAGAATTCAGGCATTGGAAACTGAATATTTTTAATGGGTTACAATAAGGTGGCTAAATTATATTTTAATAGATAAAGTTTATCATTTGATGCATGTAGTAAAAGAAAAATTAAGAAGTATTGCTTTAAAAATATATTTTATTAGATTGAATAAAATGTTTTTTAGGCTTTTGGAAAAATTGCTCCATTTAATGGTATCAATTTAAAGCATCCTTTATTAAATTAGGCCTCTTTTTATTATCTGTTACTCGGCATATATCCACTAGCTGTACCTGAATAGGGAATTACAGCCTATTTTTGATTTTCATTTAATTGGATGTTTTTAATAGAAAATCAGGAATCTAAATATCGAATTGAAAATGATGTTTAAAATTTATTTATTTAATTATATTAGTTTTAAAATCATCAAAATTAACCGGAAGTTAGTGTTATGTATTAGTTAACCATTAAGTGTGATGCAATCAAAAACGGCTTCTGATTGGTCGAGAGTATCGTGACGTATTTAGTGCCCGTGACTGTTGTTACGCAACTCAACTTCACTATTTCGCATTGAAATTTCCCTCGTGCTTTTTGGTTGGAATTTAGATCAGTCGTTTTTGATTTCGTTCAAATATTGGTTTGAAATATATATAAATATGGAAGCCGGTTTCACCAAAGCTACGGCAATCAACTTGCCTAATATTTCCGAAAGCGATGATTGTTTGTTTTTTCAAGGAAAATGAAGCGTTTTTGTCGGTTGAAATGAAAGGAGTCAAACTTGAAAGGTAAGATTTTTTCTATCGTTTTTATGTTAGTCGTTCTCTGTATTTTATTTTAAATAACCAAGTGCTTCAAATTATTAAAACTTACAGGTTATAAATATATAAGTATTGCTAGATTTAGATTAAATGCCTAGTATTAATACCCCTTAAAGTTTTGGTCGATTGATTATTCACCTGACAAGGTTTCAAGAAATTGAATAACTAAGTTTAAAATTGATAGAAGGTTGTTAAGTTCGAGATAACTTACGCAGATAGAAGACACAACAACTGCTGTTTGAAGATTAATTCACTTGTAGGATTTTATTGATTGCAACTTTAAACAAATATCAATCAAGCTTAATCTTTAGCTTATTTCATTTTAAAGTAAAGTTTACAAAAGTTAAATAAATATAAACACCTTGTTTTTAAAACAGTTCTATCATTTAAGTTCATAAAAATTTAACAGAACGTCAAGGGACGGCATTCTCGATAAGCCATCAAGTCATCTGCTTCGGTCGATCTGGTAACGCCCCTTTTTGCTGCTGCAGGCTCGAGCAAAGTGTTGCCACCAACATACCCTCGCATGCTCGAGGATTCAGCAACAACCCCAACTTCTCTCTGAGGTATTCAAATCTTGGCTTGGCTAATGGTTTGGTCAGGATGTCAGCAACCATCTTTTCGGTCGGGCAGTAATGAATTTCTATTTCTTTCTTCTTTACCAAGTCTCTAAGATGATGAAGTTTGATGTCCAGATGTTTTATTCGGCCGTTGTACTTCTCACATTCCGTAATTTTGATGACTGATTGATTGTCCTCAAAAGTCTTTATTGGTAGAATTTGTTTTAATCCCAGGTCTTCTACTAGGGATTTAATCCACATTAGTTCTTGAGTACCTTGAGCAATAGATATAAACTCAGCTTCAGTTGATGATAGAGACACTTTGCTGCTTCTTTGACTTCCAGGATATAAGATTTTCTCCGATGAAAATAAGATTTACAGATGTTGATTTCCTAGTTTGGCGGTCTTGTGCCCAATCGCTGTCACTGTAGAATGTTAATTCTGGAAATTTTTCTGAAGTAATTTGCAGTTCAATGTCTTTTGTAGTCTTCAAATATCATATACATCTTTTTACTGCTGTCCAGTCACGTTGTCTTGGGTTTTCACATCTTCTACTCAAAATATGTATCGATGCCGAAATATCTGGTCTTGTTGCATTTGCAATGTACAGTAATTTTCCTATAGCACTTCTATATTTTTCATTGGTTTCAAGTTTATCTTCTTCTCCTTCTAATTTATAATAATTTGTTTCCATTGGAGTATAGGTTGGTTTTGAGTCTTCTAGATTAAAGTCTTTAACCACTTCTTCTATTTGCTTCTTTTGGCATAAGTAGAAATTTCGTTTGAATTTTCTTATTTCTATACCAAGATAGTATTTTACTTCTCCTAAGTCTGTTATTGTGTAACTTCTTTTAAGATCAGCTATAAAGTTCTGCATTTCTCGATCGCATCTTGAACTCACGAGTATATCATCGACATATATTATGACATTGATCCTTTTTCCATTTTCACACTTTATAAATAGGCAATTATCGGCTTTATTCTTTTGGAATCCCATCTTCAATAAATTTTCTTCCAAAAATTGAATATTCTTGAACTTTGCTTTAAACCATAAATGCATTTTTCAAGCTTGCATACTTTCTTTCCTTCTTCAAAATCTTCTGGTTGAATCATATAGACTTCATTTGTTAATTTTCCGTATAAAAATGCAGTTTTTATATCCAAATGGTTGATTTTCATGTTGTCGTACGCTGCTGCTGCGATAAATGTTCTTAAGGTTTCTTTCTTCACAACAGGAGAATATGTTTCGGGATATTCTAAATTTTGGTTGTAACCTTTAGCTACGAGTTTTGCACTGTACTTCGTAATTTGACCTTTTTTGTCAGTCTTGGTTCTAAAAATCCACTTGCTTCCAATTGCTTTTCTTCCTGGTGGTAAATCAACTAGCTTCCAAGTTTTATTTTCTTTTAATGATTGAATTTCATCTTGCATTGCATCGTACCACTTTTTTCTTTCTTCTATCGGTAATTCTTTTATTTCTGCTATTGATTGGGGATCAGGATTTTTGAAAATTTCTTCCTTTGAATATTCTGTTAGTTGATCACAACTTTCTTTCACTTTATAACCTAGTCTATCTGGCGGAACACCTTTATTCGATCTTGAACTTCTTGGTTCAAACGGCTTGACCTCTTCTTGGATTTGTTCAAAGTCGTCGTTTTCTTCGTTTTCATTTGAGAAATAAGGCATTTCTGTGCTCACCAATTTGGGTTCTTCTATAACTTGTTCTAAAAATTTGACTGTTCTTGATATGGTTATTCTTTTTTCACCTGTAAATATTCTATATCCCTTGCTTTGCAAGTCGTATCCTACGAAAATTCCTTTTTTAGCTTTACTATCGAGCTTCCTTCTTTTTTGCTTGTTTATGTAATAAAATACTTTACATCCGAATACGCGTATATGCTTCAAATTTGGTTTTCGGTTGTTCCACAGTTCGTACGGAGTTTTGTTAGTTGCTTTTGTTGGTAGTCGATTTTGTATGTAAGTTGCAGTTGAGACAGCTTCTCCCCAAAATTCTTTTGGTAGATTTGCTTGTAACAGCATAGCAAGAGTCAATTCTACTAAACTTCTGTTTTTTCGTTCTGCGACTCCATTTTGTGGACTTGAATACGGAACTGTTAATTGATGCTTTATACCTTTATCTTTAAGAAAATTTACGATCTCGATTCACGTATTCTGTTCCATTATCAGTTCTTATAGTTTTAATCATTTTGTTGAACTTGTTTGAGGTAGATATCACAAAATCTTTTAATTTACTAGCAACTTCATTTTTATTTGATAGTAAATAAATCATCGTATAACGAGAATAATCATCCACAAATATAAGAAAATATTTCTTTCCACCTATCGTATCAATTTCGATTGGACCGCATAAGTCACTATGAACTAAAGAAAGCACTTCTGTAGCTCTATATGTTTTCTACTACTTGGGTACGGACTTTGGGTTTATTTTGCTTGAATACATACGGTACAATATAATTCATGTTTACAGTTATTTATTGTTATTCCATCTGTTAACTGCTCTAGCTGCATCTGTTTCAATGCATCAAAACTTCTGTGACCTAACCTTTTATGCCACTTAACAATGCAGTTTTTATTTTTGCATTCAAAATTTACTTTATCATTTGAGCTTGCACTGTTCAAACTTAAATACAATTCATTTTTACAGTCGGTTGTTTGTAATTCGTATAGACGATCTAACTCGGAAACAGCAAACGCTACAAACACTGCATCTTTAGTTATAACACAACGATTTTCTTTGAAAATAACCTCATAACCCTTATTTGTAACTGTTTTTACAGAAATTAAACTTTCAGTTAACTCTGGTACATATAAAAGTTTTCTAATTCAATCGTTTAAAAATCACCGTCTTCCTTTAAAACGTTAAAATCGCCGTTGCCTATACCTCCAACTTTTAGCTTTAACCCGTTTGCTACACTCAAAAAAAAGTTTAGTAATCTGTACTAAATTTTGGTAAAATCAACCAAATTTATGGTGAAATAGGTGATAAATAAATATTTGGTAAATGCTACCATTAAGATTTAGTAAACGGCATTTGGTAAATTCTACCAAATATTTAGTAGCGGACACAGATGACGATTTGGTAAACGTAACAAAAGTATTTTGTAAATTTTACCAAATACGACACTGCTGTGTTTACTTACAATTTGGTAATTTATACTCATCTAATTTGGTAGGTGTAACGTAAAGTATTTTGTAATTTTTACCAAAATTTTTGTATATGAAATAAGACCCTGTTGTGTTTACTAACAATTTGGTAATTTATACTAATTGATTTGGTAGGTGAAACTAAAGTATTTTGTGCACTTTATCATAAATTTGACAATATATTTATATTCGTTTATTTAGTAAATATATTACCAAATAATAGGCAACACTTAGAAAATAAATTTAACAAGTTGCGAATTTAGTTATACTTTTTTTTCATATTGAATTGTACCAAATTATAGTTGTTTTGTATCACATTTTGCTTTACGTAATGGACAAACTAAAAAACAAAAAATGTTTTTAACGTTTGCACAAAATTTGGAACTATTCAATATTAAAAAAAAATAGGTTGTATAACTGCATTTGCCTCTTGTAAGTATTTAATGGGAGTAGAAAGTTTGTACTTATATCTTATAAATAAAAACAATAACACACTTTATTTACAAAACAATTTATTGAAATCAAGGCAAGTATTTGACCAAAAATAAGCGTCTTACATGGTCTAACTCAGGGTTCCCACTCTTATTTCGAAATAAAAATCTACTCACCATTTCTATAAAAAAAGTCCCGACTGACTGAGTCATGTATCAACGTCTAGCCAAAATTATTGGAGGTACGATTTCCAATTTTAGAAGCTTGTTCTTTTTGTACTAAAGGCATCATTTACGAAGCGATTTTTTGAAATTCGAACCCAAACAGGTATAGGAAGGCGAAACGCCAACTTCCCCACAAAAATATCATTGTGCGTTGTTGTAAGAGATTAGGGTTTACTAATTTTAATCTACATGACTAATTTAAGAATTAATAAAGAAGAAATGAAATGCATAATTATTTTTAGAAATTTAGGGGAAAATTCTATTTTAATAGACTAAAATTATAGGAATAGGAGGATTCAACAAATAACATAGCACCAGGGCAAATCCTATTTTGTGGTTCGCTGCTGTAAGGCAAAATTTGACAATTTTTAATAAGCAAAAAAAATTAGCTTCGGAAATCCCATTATGTTCAGGATGCTGCCAAGGACACCATGCTTGAAAAATATCTGTACAATGAGTTAAGGGTTAATAATAATCCGACGGCGCTTCTGTCGCCAAAGACTTGGCGGATTTCTAGAAGGGTAGGGAACTGGGAAATGCCCTTTTCTTTCTGAGGAAGTGTAGTCAAAAATTCTATTTTAATAGATAATTATAGGAATAGGTGGATTCAACAAATAACATAGCACCAGGGCAAATCCTATTCTGTGGTCCGCTGCTGTAAGGCAAAATTTGACAATTTTTAGTAAGCAACAAAAAAAATTAGCTTCGGAAATCCCATTATGTTCAGGATGCTGCCAATGCCAAGGACGCCATGCTTGAAAAGTATCTGTACAATGAGTAAGGGTTAATAATAATCCTACGGTGCTTATGTCACCAAGGATTTGGCGGGTTTCTATAGAAGGGTAGATAACTGGGAAATACCTCTTTTTTTCTGATGAAAACTAGGAAATAGCTTTCTGGGATACACCTTACTTTGGGCAAATCCTTTTAATTTATTATAAAGTTTTGCAAAAGTAAACATTAGTTCTTTTTTGTTTAAATCCTAATCTTTGAATTCTGGCTGTGATTGTATTCCATGTCTGGGTGGGAGGTCCCTTGTTAAGCTCATGCTTTTTATTCCCCTCATCCCCACTATAGCCGTTACAGTTTGCCAAAGCCGAGTAAAGTTGTTTGATTTTATTTCTAGGATTAGTAGATAAAACTCAATTATTTAATCTATTCAATATTTCAATTTTATTCCTATTAATATTTATCATTGACAATATTTTAATAATTATTTATGTTTATGCAGATGTAAATACTGTTGTTTTCAAAATTGCCCACAGCGTGTTTTGATTTAAAACAAAACTAAACAAAGTCGCCCGAACCCTAACAAAACTAAACAAAATGTCTAGTACTACAACTACAATAATTCGAGCGTTTTTCTTAATGTAGAATTCAAGTGTCGAGGATCAAAATCCCGTCCATTACCTAATAAAAAAGTATACATTAGTAAACCAGAATACTAACACAATTAAAATTCAAAAGTTCATATTAAGTAAAAGAGTAATCGCTTATGTAAAAAGGGTTATAGAAATAACTTGTTGAAGCATTGTATATTACATAATAAGACAATTTTTAAGACAAATGAACCAAAAACTAATTGTGAATTATCAGGTTATTTTAGTGGTCTTCAATCATAAACAAATTATTAAACTGCTGCAAATTCTAAAGAAATTTTGCCTTTGTGTGTACCTTCTTACACCCAATTCCATAAAACTACAACAAAACTCAGGGTTTCAGCATTGTTGAATTCAATAGTGTCGAGAATTATTCTAAGTGATCAAATAAATAACAAATCAAGTTACTTGATTTGGCACAAAAATTAACCTGGATCGCTCCTCCATTTGGATCTCACTCACTCTGTCTAATGCAAAAAAATATAGTTTACATATATTACGATATATCGATTAGAGTTAATCCTAGTCGCTGGTCGGAGAATTTTATGAGCTTGGCCATCGCATTCAGCATGTCGTACCCAGGTTCCACTCTCACATGTTCCAAAACACTACCGACTGCTCGTACCCAGGGCCCGATTAAGAATGGCATGGACTATAGGCACAACAAGTTACGGGGGCCCCTTATGCGGAACATTATCTTACCTATTGCGACATTATTTACAATATACCAAAACAAGCCATGCTAATTATATATAAATTACCACACCATGTTAATTATATATAAATTACCACACCATGTTAATTATATATAAATTACCACACCACGATAATTATATACAACTTATTGCAAGTGAAAATTAAATGAATAAAATGTTAAATATAATATTTAAGTATAACATATACATTAAGACAGTTCTTAATGCTCTCCAAAATAAAGATCCTTTAATTTCAGAACAAATTTTACTAAAAAGAGCTAATAAGAAAATAAAAAGATCTATATTAACTTATCAATAGATATTTTAATAACAAAAAATTGGAAATGGGATGAAGCAATTTATATTATAAGGAAAAAAAAAATTGGTCGCTGTGCTGATGCGTCTCCAAACATGCTTCCGGAATTCTTAAGAAACTGAATATTTTGTTTTGTTATGATTAAGTTTTCTTTTAACAAATAGTTTATGGCAGGCCATATAGCTGTATCTTCATATAACATCTTAAATCTGTTTGCAAACAACTTCTTGTCAAACAAGTCATTGCATGGTGGGGAAACTTTTCTTCAGATGGAATGGTTAGGTATCGGTAATCCGACGAAGTTTTGTTTGATGGTTTCAACTTTTTATCGTCGAGTATTTTTTCATATTTTCTTTTTGAACATCCGTTGGGTATTTACGCGTAGTCATAACTCTTTTTGAAACCAAATTAAGTTCGAAAAACGTGGAAGTCGGCAGTCAGTAAACAAACAAACGATTTGTAACTTCTTCCTCTTCAACTCACTTCGCTTCTATTAACGTGACGTACGAACGAAAGGGAAATAATAATAAGTATTATAGTTAAGAAAAGCATGACGATTTTACAATGGGAAATGTTTTACAGTTATTTTTTTAATAAAAAGTTTTTTGTGGAATTCTAACTTTCTGTATTTAATTGTTAAATAAAAAAAGTTTTATTTAAAAGAAATTTAGGGGCCCCCAAATAATCGGGGGCCCTAGGCCCGGGCCTCACGGGCCTAATGGATAAGCAGGCCCTGCTCGTACCATCAATGAAGCAAACTACTGCATCCAGGACACCTTTCTGCAGGGCTTTCGGTCGATGACATATAGTGTTACATCCCGAGGTAACTGGAAAAAAATTTTAAAAAAAATGCAATTTGCAGAAATTATACAAAAAAATGCTTAGGTTTCAAAAACTAGGGACGCTAGGGTTGTGAAAAATTTCAGAACATTACATACAGTGGAATTTCAAGCTTTTGCATTTTTTTTAATATGCAACACCATGCTTAAAATATCAAATATGCTCAGATTTAAGAGGACTTATAACCTCAAACACTAATTTTATTTACTACTCGGAGATCACAAACAGATACTAAAAAACAAGAATATATCTAACAGACATCAAAGTATTTCTCCAGAAAATGAAATTTTTTATCCGAGTGATAACAGTGAATATTAGAAAACGGTGCCAAATCCTAGTCACTGGCCAGGCAACTTTTCGATCTGGGCGACATTTTGAAATTTACATTTTCCAGACACTGCCTTTGCTTCCGATTTTTTTTATAACCCTTAAACATGCTTGCAACCTTAGTTTAACATAGCTTTCTTTTGATTAGCATACATGGTTGTAATAAAACATTATTTATTGCTATTAATTTTAAAACACTTGCTAAATTTTGTTATTTGTCCCTGGGCCAGCAACTGGGATTTTACCGAAAATGCATTAAATTACAGGACATGCTCCAAAAGGTTAACAAAAACGGTTTACTCATTTTACTTCACACATTACTTATTCGACTCCACATCATAGCTAAATGACAACAAACATAAATTGTTGATAGAATATCATAAACCATTTGCATATTCTGCAGAATTTCTTTAAACTTAAAATGATATACTATTCGAAAACATGGTGTAAATAAAACAAGCTTTTTGCATAACCATCTATCCCACCCGACTATAAATCATAAGAGAATAAGAAAATTACTTACTTCATCATGTTCTTGGGTTGATTTACACCTTGGTGCCCCTTGAAGATAGTCGATGATTCGAAGAATTCATTCATCAGAATTCCGGCTTTAAAGCTAGCAAAGCCTCTTTGCCAACTCCTTCAATAAAAAAAATTGAATGAGTGTTTTAATGTCAAAAATATAGTTTACAAGCAACAAGATACAGATTAGGGTTAATCCTAGTCGCTGGTGGGCGACTTTTTGAGCTTGGCGACATCTCTTGGCTAGCGACTAGGATTTTACTGTATTGGTATATAAATTTAATGAAACGAATTTTCCAAACACTACACACACTTTATAACAATAACTCAACTACGTTATTTGGAACTGTAAATATACTTCCAAAATAAAAATACGTAGGGTGACCAGACGTGCTGCATTTCGCAGTAAGGTTTAGTTTGTTATTCAATCATATAGCTATAAAAATTGTGTAAAATAGTCTCCGCTTAATTTTTTTTGTAGTTATTTCAAACAAAAAAATGAAAATAAAATGTAATTTATGACAATTTAATGAGGATTTCATAGTAGAAAAGTTGATCACTGAAATAAATCTGGTCAGTCTATACTTACGTGTATAGCAGTTTTCAAATAACAAACATTAGGAAAAATAAAATTTATATTGACTTTTATTAAACAAATTTATATTCCTGAGGAAATTTCTACAGTTTTCAGAAATACTGGACATTTCGCAGTACAGACCAAAAAGAAAGTACAATGTAATGTTTGTGAATCAGCCACAAGACCCTAAAAGTGTAATACTGTACTGCCGAATTCAGTACGTCTGGTCAGACAACGTATATAGTTATGCTTTTAGCTTCAGTTTCTCTTAACTCGCTAAAAAAACCTCTAAGTTTCCAGTTGTATGGCAACTTGCACCTGAATCTATGATCCATGATTTTTTAAGTTTATCCACTGTTTGAGTTTGAAGCACAAATTTTTGATCACTTAACGGGTAAACTTTATTTGATTCAAGGGTTTGCTTTATCGAATCAGCTTTGCAGATATTTGATTTTTGCTTAAAAGTTTTATCATTGCGAAATTTACTCTTATGATCATTTTTATTTTTATTTGCCAATAACCAGCATTCAGATTTTGTGTGATTAGACTTTTTACAATATACACAAAATTTTCGGAATCTTGGATTAGTTTTATCGTTAACTTTTTAAAGCTTGATAATGATTATACGTAGTTGTTTGTTTTGAAATGCGCCGCTCTTATTCATCAATAAGTTTAGACTTTATATAAGACAAGGTTAATTCCTCTTCGGTCTTAGATTCTAAACTAGTCACTAAGACTTCGTAACTTGCAGGTAAAGAACAAAGTAGAATAGCACCGAGATGTAATTCTTTTATGGATTCACCAATATTAGATAACTTTTCTGACAGTTCCAAAACACAATTTATGTGCTCCTGCATGTTTTGAGTCTCATGATACTGTGAGCTATATAATTTCCTTAGTAGAAACAATTTGCTTGATAAGTTTGCTCGCTGATGAATGCTTTTTAATTTATCCCAAGTATCTTTTGCAGTAGTTTCATGCAATACATGTACGATTTGATTATCCGATATGTATAAACAAATTAAAGCTCTGGCTAATTGATCTGTAGTTAACCAGTCTGCAGTAGGTGTTTCAGCTTTTACGTCGAATACAACACTGCTAAGTTTTTCTCGGATCAAAATCATTTCTAATTTAAATTTCCAAACAGAATAATTTTCATTTGTTAGTTTTTCAACTTGGGTAAATATTTCTTTAGAGGCAGACATGTTTGCAATTAGTAAATACAAATTATTTTATCTTCAATATAATACAAGTGATTTATTTTTAAGCTTTGCCTAATTTATCTTCAATAGTTATAATTTAAATAATTCTTCTACACTCAATCAGTCTCATAATCTATGATAGAAGGTTAAGTTCGAGATAACTTACGCAGATAGAAGACACAACAACTGCTGTTTGAAGATTAATTCACTTGTAGGATTTTATTGATTGCAACTTTAAACAAATATCAATCAAGCTTAATCTTTAGCTTATTTCATTTTAAAGTAAAGTTTACAAAAGTTAAATAAATATAAACATCTTGTTTTTAAAATAGTTCTATCATTTAAGTTCATAAAGTTTTAACAGAACGTCAAGGGTCGGCATTCTCGATAAGCCATCAAGTCATCTGCTTCGGTCTATCTGGATCTGGTAACGCCCCTTTTTGCTGCTGCAGGCTCGAGCAAAAGTGTTGCCACTAACAAAAATTAAAGTGACTGTTGATAAGATTAGTTATTGGATGTTACAAAGAATCTTTTATAGCAGTTAATGAGTAGTCAATAAATAAATATTCTTAATAAAGAATTAGGGAATGTAACACTTTACAGTTTCAGGGAGAGTATTTTCTATTGAAAGTTTTTTTGAGCTACCATTTGAGCATTATTAATGCTTTTATTATTATATTATCAGCAATCTTGTAGTTGGATTTAACATAATCTGTTTAGTCTAGGTTGAAATATTTGGCGATTTTTAAAATTTAGTGCTTTTACAATAATTTTTTCGTTTACAGGTCAGCCCGAGATTCGTATGGGGACAAAGCTGTCGTATATGTGCAGGTGAAGCGTGATGGTGCTGTTTGTACAGTCAAGGCTCATGTGACTCCTGAGCATAAATTGCGGAAGAAGGGTTATGAAGTAACCTTGCAGTGTGATGAAAGTGAAAGCAACATAATCTCTGTGGAGTGTCATGGTTGTGCTGCGCATGCTGGTGGATGTAAGCATGCAGTTGCCTTCTTGTTTTGGCTGCATCGAAAAAGTTCGCTTCCTTCACCAACTGAAATTGAATGTTATTAGAAAAAATCCAGCTTGTCTTGTGTAGGAACTTCGATTAAGTTTTTGCCTTCATCTGAAATGTGGAAGAAACCAGTTCGACCTTTGCCACCAAAAGATGCCTCAGTGTATGAATGATGAATTTGTGGATACTCTAAAGCAGAATAACGTCACAGATCTCAACAAACGTAATACGTTTCAAGTGTGTCCCATGAAAGCTGGGCTATCTTTGCATTATCTGAGGAAAAATAATCCCAGCGCAGTAACCGGGCCCGATGAGTTTTTAGTGTTTACCAGCCAGAAGATGACTGAAAAGTTGTGTCAGGAAGCTGCAACTGCCACAATGGGTCAGTCGGAAAGTCCTTTGTGGCATGAGTTACGCTATGGAAGGAACACTGCATCAAAAAATTTTGCTGTGTCAAGATGCACGACAGTTGATGGCAGCTTGGTGGAGTCCATTTTGGGGGCAAAATTCAAGCTTACCTCAGCCATGAAACGTGGAATTGTCCTCGAAAGTGCAGTTCTTCAAGAGCTGAGACGAAGATCTGGTGGTAAGATTTCCCCAAGTGGCTTTCTTCTGCACCCAAAATACCCTGCTTTTGGTGCTTCACCCGACGGAATATCAAGGGACTTTGTGGAATAAGTGAAGTGCCCTTCTACCAAAGCCACATTTGAAACTTACTTTCAGAATTTCTTGCCTGCAGAGAGGTACCATGCACAAATGCAAATGTTTTTTGAAAAGAAACCCAAAGGGCTGTTTTGTGTTGCCGACCCAGACTTCGAAATCAACAAAATGATAACTGAAATCTGGATTGATTTTGACGAAACCTTTATTAATGATTTAATGTCTATCTCATTTTGGAAAAGTGCCATTTTTAATCGACTGTAAAGTTTTTAATGTGGTATTTATGTCTGAGGAAATATGAATACTTACATAATATAGCAATGGACAGAATTTATTTTGCCCTTGCTAAGGGTTGGTACCTGCTATTGCACTACTTGTAGGTACCGACCCAAAAAATTTAACAATAGTACCACTACACTTACATGCACCTTCTGCCTTACAGACATGCAGTTTTATTCGGATCAGATTTAATGTACGGTCCTCCTTGGCCCGATTTTCCAGATTTGGCGATAAATAATTTTTTCTGGCAACCTGTCTGACTTCGACTAAAGGTTCGAATTCTATGACTTCGCACCGATGACGTTTTCCGGCAACCCAATCGACGATTTTGGAAAGTACAGTAAATCTCTACCTATTTAATAAAAATATTACTATCAGCAAACAAAAAAAGCAATTTAGCAAATTTTACAGTTTAAAAATTATACTTTTCTAAAATAAGCTAGAATATCAAATAATTAAAAACATTGAATAGAACGGTAGAGATTAACTGTGCGGTTATTTTTATAAATATGTCAAGATATAATCAAAAAAATATTTTCACATTAGATATGTTTTGTTTGAGTAACATCTAAGAAAATAAGTCGAACAATATATTTTTGAATAAATTATGCTTAATAGTAAATTTAAAAACCATCAATTACATTGATTGTAAATTATTTTTAATCAGATAGGTTGAAAAGAGAATAAACATTTTAAATAAAAACCATTTATTATGAAAACAATATTTACAAGATAAATTATTAGTACAGCTATGATATAATGGCTGGTCTGTTAATTGTCGACTTCCGGCAAGCTTGAAAATTTAACGTATGGTTGCTTTCCCTATCGAGTTTATGATATCTCAAGCGAAATGTGTACTACATTTTGGCATTTTCGTCGCTTGCCCTCGTGTAGCTCTAGTGCGACGATAATTCCAACTAACATATAGCAGATCGCTTTGAATTTTATGCCACTAAAGAAAAACAAATTCCATGGTTGGTCAATAATATAAAACCCAGGTAAGAGATATAAATTAACAAGCATTACATAAATTGTATTGGCTGGAATTTAACTTATTAATTAATTAGCAAATTTATACCCGTTTTCTCACGGATTAAAAAAATATCAAATTGTTCCAAATATGTGTACCATATAACCTTATAGGCTTTTGCTGTTACTCGGCATATATCCACTAGCTGTATCTGAATTGTAAGTGCAACCTTTACATACTACTTAATATAAGTTATCGAATAGTATATGATGCGTGTGAATATAATATTTTTGTATGTTTAAATGTTATTTACGTAATAAAAGGAATGGGGAAGCACATACTTTTCATAAACTTTATAAAACGATAACATAACATTATCTAAAACAAAAGCACAATATTTGAAAAAAGTGTGAGGATTGTTGAGATAACGGCGCAATTGAGCTAGGAGAGGGATATTGTGTCACACCTCATAATAAATGAATTGAGGGATACAACAGAATATTACCACTGAACCAAATTAGTAAACTATTTTTCTTATTTACAAAAGATGCAGCTCAAGTAATAAACCGAAAGCATGCATTTTTTTTATCCACCAAAATTAGCCATTGAAGAAAAAAAAAGCAGCAGTATTATACTTTTCAATTAACATCATGACTCTAATAAATGTATTATTAACATTATAATATGGAAATAGGGATGCCAAGGGACAATCAATCCTCAAATTAACATTGTGATTGGGATCTTGAAGTTCTTTAACATTATGCCCACGCAAGAAATTGACACTTTAAACCGCTAGATGACCATATTCCTCTAAGAAATTGAATATGTCACTTATAAAATGAAAAGTATGCTACCAAAAGACATATTTTGGAGAAGTGTCGAAGAGTGACTGATATTAGTTATTTCCAAAACTTACCATCACACCAGGTTTAAATTGAACGCTAGGGTGCAGTTATATTGTGCCAATTTTAACAAAAACTGCGGTGCAATTGTAATATAATGATAATAATAAAAAAACGCCTAAAAATTGCCATAGATAGACCCACAAAAATTGCCATATCCTACTCACTTATTACCAGTTTCTATATGTAAAAAAAGTACTGTATTTCGTAATAGTATTGTATGAAATGAAACGATGTTGGGTGAACCAGGTGGCCAAAACAGTTTTCGCAATTAATCCATCAACGAAATCTTCCAGAAGAGAAAAATCCTTTTTTTTCTCAGATTCTTTCTGCAATCCAACAATTAACTATATCCTATTCAAAGTAAAATAATAATAACCAGGGTGTGTTTGGCACTAAAAATTCTTGCCTCGTCATTAAATTTCAATTTAAAATTAACCTCGAACAACTCTTTATTTTGCGCAACAAACAAATAATTTTGTACTAAGTTAAGAACCGGCAACTCTGCCCACAGTATTTATGTATAACAAACATTCTAAAATACATATTTCAGATGTATTTGTAGAAAAATAACTATAGATTTCTCATCGTGAACTCGCATCTAATAATATTAAAAGCGCTATCTATGTTACGAATCATAAAAAGTTCATAACATAGCAGTCAACATTTTATAGCAAATTTAAAACAAATGTTATTGATTCCTTATACCTTTTATCTTGTTTTAAAGATAGGTATATATATATATATATATATATATATATATATATATATATATATATATATATATATATATATATATATATATATATATATATATATATATATATATATATATATATATATATATATATATATATATATATATATATATATATATATATATATATATATATATATATATATATATATATATATATATATATATATATATATATATATATATATATATATATATATATATATATATATATATATATATATACATATATTGTATAGTTCTAAACTACTTCTAAAAAGTGTATTTTTCAGAAAATAAATACCACTACGAAAGAATTACTTAATAAAAAAATGGAATTTGTTTCTCGTCAAGGGTTCAACATGCCAGTTTCGAAAGCTCAGTTTATGAAAATATAAAAGAAGGTCAGAATTTTTTTATTCGATACTTTATAAACTGCACTCTGACGTGTTTATGCGGGCTTTTCAGTACATATTTATTTCATTTTAGGCAAGTATATCAATTATTTTTCTTCATAAAACCGATATAAATTTTACCTTTAATAATATTGTTGAAAAAAATAGCGACGATAGCTCTGCTGTTATTAATTAGAGTCACAATTTAAGAAACGAACTTTAACATATACAGGGTGTCCAGAAAAGGACTCCCTGTTATTAAAAATTAATAAAAAAGAAATGGATAGAGATATTAACACACTTCGTTTAGAAAACGAATTAGTCATGTCTGGAATTTTATATGTAACACTTTATTATGGTTCATACGTTATTATGTTATTTCACTTTATTATGTTCAATTTAACCGAAAGATGGCGCGGCAATACCGTGTGTTAGCTGTATGAAAGAACTAGGCATGCGTATATACCCCGAAAAGAAGGACACGTGTTCAGTAGCTTTCAGTTCAAGGAAAGCAGCAATAGTTATTGCATGGAATCCAACACATGGTATTGCAGCGCTATCTGTCGGTTAAATTGAACATAATAAAGTTTAATAACCTAATAAACATAACTAACATAATAAAGTGTTCCATATCAAATTCCAGACATGACGCATTCGTTTTCTGCAAGAATTGTGTTAATATCTCGATCCATTTCTTTTTTTTATTAATTTTTGAAAACAGGGAATCCTTTTCTGGACACCCTGTACATATACACATTATAAAATTACATTAAAAAAGTTATTAGTTGTTAGGTGCGTTTGTAGTTAATTATTAATACAATAATATTGTCACAACCTGCTAAATTTTTACTAAGTTAATCAAAATTTATATTTTTAGCAACCCACAATTTTTAAAATTGAAATTATACGAAATTTGTTCCGGTTAGAAACCTTTTTTTTAAAATAAAATTTTGTTGCGTTTTATTTTTTGTGGGTAGGTACCTTCATTTTTTAAAAACTTAACTATAAATATTAGGAATTGTCTTTGATATTTTAAAGGTTGTTAGCAATTTTAATAAAAATACTGGGCTTTATGTAAATTTAACATTAACTGTTCATTCCAAAAAGTTGAATATTACAAAAAAAAGCAACTAGGATATAGATGCACAGAAAAAAATAAGCAATATATCATATAGGCAATATATCATATAATATATGATATAGGTCGAGTTGCTTATTTTTTCTGTGAAACTATACTATCTTTAATGTGAACTCTAATTCCTAGTTGGTACATACAAATTCATCGCAAATATGGGCATTTGCACTTGAAATGTTTAAGTTAAATAGTCTGGACGTGGCCCAATTGTTTGGTGGCAGGCTGGGTTTCGAAAAGCTGAAAACTTCTACGGGAGAACGAGCTCTAAGATAGCACCATTCTTAACTATTTTTTTCTTTGGTCGAGGAGAATATGCGACGATACTATCATTAAGGCATCAAGAAAATATGCCTTTTCTCTATGGATGCCAGGTCTCAAGTAGAAACGGCCGATGGAGGGCGTTGATTTCATGTGTTGGAATAAAAGTTTTCGGCCGGGCGTTGTGGTGATTCCCGCTATGCATTTGATGGCACCTTTATGTGAAAATATTGGCATGGAGAATGAGGCAAACCCCGAATCCTTTATATGATTCCAATACCATATAATGTGTAGTGCCCCATGGCTTAACATGAAAATCACCTGGAGTTGTGGTTTATGTTCCAATTCATCTTAATATACTTATAAATCAGAATGTTAAGTTGATCAGATCTGTAACTCTTGTTGGAGTAACCAATGCTAACGACAAACATGAAGTAGATTGAGATGAGCTTCTGTGAGTTAGATCGTCTGAGTTAGATGACGAATCCAATGAAGTATCTCTTCGCGTTATAGAGCTGTGTTTGAAATATAATAAGTGAGTTTGAAGCTGTATCTCTTTTATCGCCAAATTCTTACCAAAAAGGCGCCAAATGAGCTGAAAGGTTTTATATATTTATGAGGGAAATTACGATAACTATTATGCGTACATTTTATAGCGTATGTTTTTATTTTGGATTTTTAAGGTAATATAAGTAACAGTATTTTATACGTTATAACGAGCGGGAATAATAACATAAGTTTATTATCCTATAATGGATTAAATTGTACATATACTTAGATCAATTACAACTTTTTTTTAGTTCGTGCGAAGAACGGGTATTTATTTGCTAGTTTTAGATAAATTTTTTGTACGGTTGACGAAATAGCAACAGTGAAAATATTGAACAAAAATAGAATTTGCATGTTATTTTAATGTAGATTAAATTTTTAGTAAATTAAA
The DNA here is from genome assembly GCA_019343175.1 of Oedothorax gibbosus. NCBI lineage: Eukaryota > Metazoa > Arthropoda > Arachnida > Araneae > Linyphiidae > Oedothorax > Oedothorax gibbosus. Next base: position 142,517 of record JAFNEN010000952.1, on the reverse strand, counting down.
TTTTAAATAAACTTCTAATTTAAATTTTTTAATGAAATTCGAGATGTTGCCTAGTCTGATTTTTTGCTTCAAAATGACGTATCCCACTTGTATGTGGGACTTGTGATTGTTTCTGTGAAAGTGGGTGACAGACCGACAGGCAGACGGACTGAACGATTATACCTTCACTTTTTACGTTATAAACGTAGTGTGGAAGCTAAAAATGGCTTCTCATGCTTTTTTAATGAGCATTAAATTTTGCTGTTTTTTAAATAATTAAGGTATCCATATACCTTAGACAACTTTTTCTTTAATTTTTGAGTTAGACTTTTAAAACTTTGTGAGAAGATCAGGCACATAAAAACTAACATAAAAATACTTTACTGCAATAAAAAAAAATATATTAATTAATAAATTAATTAGCAATTAATTAATTTAAGTGTGCCAAACTGTGAACAACATAATGACATTTCAAATTAGTTGTTTTACATAATTTTCACAGAAAAGAAAACAGTAAATATCGAGGCATGTGATCATATAAAATCTAAGCTCTAAGCAAATTAGTTATTTTATTATGATAGTTTGAAATTTATAATATTATTTTCCTAATAATTTATTTTTTTAAAAGTCTGTAAAAAATTTAATATTTCTTACAATTGTTATAAAAAGTATGGCCACATGCCCTGATTCATACTCTTTCAAATGCACTTTAAAATTTTTAAATCGAATGATATTCATTAGAAAATCCTTGCTCGGAGTACAAGCATATTCGGAGAAAACAAGCTCGGAGTACAAGCAAAAATTCGTTCTTCAGAAAATGAGTTCAAGGTTTTCATTGTAAGATTGATGACAATAGAATTGCCTTTAAAAGACTGCTTGTAAATTAAAAACTATTTAAAGTTCAAGAAATCTACTTGTACCATTTGAAAGATAAAGAATCAGATAATATTTTAATGCAAAAGTATCAGAACACATATTTTGATCAATTTTTCCGTTTTCTAAGGTATATAGGTACCTTAAAGTACTTCGAATTCGAATTTTTCTGAGATTTTCAATGTCTTCTAATTTCGATGGACTGAATTTTTTGACGTGTCACACACTTGCCTGTAGCATTTGTAGTTTGGGATGTGAAAGTGGGTGACAGACGGACAGACAGACAGAACGATTATAATGCCTTTCACTTTTTACGTTATAAACGTAGTGTGGAAGCTCAAAAGAAATACACTATATTAATATAATAGATGATGTAAAGATTAAGTTTTAGGAATATTTATAGTTACAAAGTGAATCTAGTGAATCAAAGTGCTGTAAATTTACTTCTCTAATGCGACAATACTACACGAAGTTTACCAGACGTGTTACACGTGAATGCAAACTAAGGAAAATACATAGAGGATCTTTAGCTATCTGATTACACATTGAAGGGTTGCTTAATGAAGGTTGGACAAACTTTTCAGCATAACCTTTATTGACGAAACAGCTGTCTAAGTATCAACAAAACCAATATATTCCGGATCTTTTGATCTATTTTTAAATTTGAATACAATTATACAACTGCACGCAAGGTAATTTGTTTACATTATAGCTTTGAATGTTAAAATATAAAGAGGAAACTCACAACTGACAATGAAATTTCTACGGGTTTTGTCCATTGTCAAATGCTTCTGTGTCCATAATCCGTGATCCGTCCGATGCCGCAAGAATCTTTTTATTAAATTGTGCTTGTGGATACACATAGACAAAGTTTTAATGTAAAGTGATATAAGTATGTTTCATATCGATTATCATCTAGCGTATTTGGTCAACTTGGCTTCTTTAGGTGACGTATTCCTTCCAGGTTTCATTGCTGTTTTCCTTCGATCGGCGCCCTGTTGCAACGTGACGTATAGATTGACCAATATAGAGGCTTATGGTTGGTTGGTTGGTTGGTAGACATATATTTTCAGGCTTGTGTGCTTGGTCAGAGATCCGCTTATAAACCTTCGTCAAGAAAGACAGACACAACACACACATACATGACAGATGCTGCCATCTATCGCCACCTCCGCAATTTAGACATGTCCCTGAAGGGGAGGGAAATAGTCTCCAGGGACCTGTACCCGTGGGAAACTGCGCAATGACCGCCCACAGGACTTTCGGACCAAACAGATTTAACGAGCACGTACTCCGCATATACTCGGCGGGTCTTCAGTGGTAGAGGCTTAAGAAAGAAATTATTTTCAAACAGCATTTCTGTTGCCACTGAATACCTCAAACATACTCAATTATAAATACAACTGTTTCAAAGAGCTGTGGGGAGCCTAGTGGTTAAGATCTCGGTCTCGGGATCGGAAGGTCCCGCGATCGAGTCTCGACACCTCTGAAGACCCACCGAGTATATGCGGAGTACGTGCTCGTTAAATCTGTTGGGTCCGAAAGTCATGTGGTCGGTCATTGCGCAGTTTACCACGGGGACAGGTCCCTGGAGTCTATTTCCCTCCCCTTCAGGGACATGTCTAAATTGCGGAGGTGACGATAGATGGCAGCATCTGTCTTGTATGTGTGTGTATGTCGTGTCCGTCCTTCTTGACGAAGGTTTATAAGCCGGTCTTTGTGACCAAGCACACAAGCCTAAAAATATATGTCTACCAACTAACCAACCAACTGTTTCAAAAAATGGAGAAACAAAAAACAATAACAAGTAACACTGTCTAGATATTCAGAGGATATAATTGTTAGGGGTGACTTGATACTCTTAATGGTATAATTAATAAGAAGGGTCTAGTTGCAAAACATTCTATATACTAGAACGAAGTTATAGGGTCTAGTCGGATCATAGACAACTTCGTTCAAATATATTTTGTAAGTCGCCAATGAACGGACCGGACTTTATACCTTAGTTATACTTTCGAGAATATAAGGGTTGCAACCATAGATATCATAGTTAAAGTATTAGATTAGCAGATCACGTGACCTCCAATGCTAACGACGGGACGCGCATGGAGGCCAAATAAGAGGGCAAAATGGCCAGTGTTGCTGCCACTTTAAGGAGAAAAATACTACGAAAAAATACCATCTAATTCTAAAATTACAACAACAAAAAAATACTAGAAAAGGATATCAAGTCACTAAAAAGATTCCAAAATACAGCTAGTATTTTTACGATATTTTTTTTTGTAATTTTAGAATTAGATTTTATTTCTTCGTAGTATTTTTCTCCTTAAAGTGGCAGCAACACTGGCCATTTTGCCCTCTTATTTGGCCTCCATGCGCGTCCCGTCGTTAGCATTGGAGGTCACGTGATCTGCCAATCTAATACTTTAACTATGATATCTATGGTTGCAACTCATATTAAAGTATGACCTCATAAATTATTCAGCTTTAGATTCTGATACTCAAAACATTAATAAAGCGATTACTTTTAGTAATATTGGGGATACAAAAAAAAATCAACTCTTAACTTTTACAAATCTTGTCATAAAGGAATATTAGTTTTGGTGGCGTCAGACTTCTTTTGAAATTTCTAGATTGTCTTTTATATTTTGCTAAACATAACTAAATTCTCCTTACCCTCCATGCTACTTAAAATAATGTTATTTAAATCCAAAAAAAATCTTATTTTTGATTTTACTTATATTTTTCCGTCACATCGGGGCACATGATCCCAGTCGAATTGGAATTGTGCTGTTGCACTGTGTCTTTCTGACGGTGGAAGCGAGACTTTTCTTAGACGGGGGGGATGTAACTTTTGGTAACAATGCTTTAATTTCCCTGGTGTCCCAAACTACAGGGTGTCCGTAAAGGAATGTCCGAGTTTCAAATTGTGACCTGACATCACGCCTTGTGATGTCTTCTTTTCGGGCTTCGTAAAAGATCGGGTCTACGTTCCACCCCTACCCCACGATTTACCAATCTTGAAAGGTAGAATTGCACAGGCTTCCATTACTCCGGACTTGCTGCAGACAGTATGGGAAGAATTGCATTGTCGTTTGGATGTGTGCCGTATCACTAAAGGCGCACACATTGAGCACTTATAGGAAAAACTAGGTTAGTTTTCCTTCAATGTCATGTATGATTTGTTATATTTAGTATAAAATAAACTCCTGTAATATACCATTAAAACTCGGACATTCTTTTACGGACACCCTGTATTATACTTTCTCAGGCCATAAATTTAGAACCTAGATATAAATTGCTCCAATAACTGTTAGGGGCTTGGTGAGTAAAAGGGGAGCCCTGGTGGGTGCCAAATGGTCAGCTCCAAGATCAATGGCAATCTAGAGGCGGGCAAAAATTTAGGGACTTTTAACCAACAAGTCATTTTCGATTATTATTTTTACACCTAACAGAAGAACCTTGACTGTGTCACAAGAATCTTGCTAGCTTTTAAAGGAATGTCCGATTTTATTCAAGTTTGGGTTTCGAAAGTGTAGAATCATCTGCTCAGCCATGGCATCTAACATTAAAGCATGTCTTGGAATCTTATTAAAGTTATGTTTAGAGAATATTTTTAGTTAAAAAAAAACAGTTGCTTTTCAGAGACAGAGAGATTAATAAATTTAATTTAGAAAACCTGATTATTTTTCAAGATGCTTAAACCACAATATTAATTAAGTTTTGGAATTTCTTCATAATTGTACCTGTACACTCTTAAAACAAAAGAGTGATATCCACTCCTATAGGGGAAGTGTATTTTCGGCACCGGAAAGGAGTGGAAATTAACTCAGGCTGAGTTAAAACCGCTCGTTTTAAGAGTATAGGACGTAGATTGTTTTCTTTTATTTCTTTTACCCACTCCGCAACAAGAGTGAAATCCACTCCTATAGGGGAAGTGCATTTTCGGCATGGAAAGGAGTGGAAATTAACTCAGATTGAGTTAAAACCGCTCGTTTGTTTTAAGAGTGTACAAGCCACTATATACGAGAACAACCTTATATAACAGGAATACTTAATGTTGTAAAGCAAGTATCTAATGTTCTAAACTAGTGTCAACTTTTAGCTGCAGTTCTAGCAGGACAATTATTTTGTTTTGTTAGAAAGGCAGAGGACAACAAAGACCATCTTTTACACTCACTTTTCATCTGTCTGTCTATCCGTCCCAAAAGAGTTTCAATAAGTATTAAAGTAATGGTAGGCTATTCTATAGTTCTTTCAGAACTTCTTGTTTTTATTGCGGATATGTTTCATTGTTCCCCGAATGCTTACTTTTTTTACTATAACAGACTATGAGGAAGTTTAAAAATTTCGAACAATAATATGCAGTGTGTAGCGGTAAAACCTATATATTTTTTTTGTATAGATCGACAATAAAAACATTGAATAAAGTGCATTGAATATTCACAAGTACTTGGGCTTTCAAAGTGAACTATCATCAAAGAACACATCCTCAGGATTATAGCATTCAGGTATCTAGCATTATTTAGTTGTTATGAAATATAATCCTTTTACTAATTCATAAAATGTTAGACTGAAAGCTACAGTAATTTTATCATTTTTTTTACATAAATATATTTTGGATGTCAATATGTATTATTTTTTAACGAATATTAAATATTTAATTATGATAATGGCAATCTGATACACTCAAATTTAGGGGGAACGGGCGCGCTGGACCGCGGGTCTCCAATGCAAAGTGCATCAGTGTTAATCCAATGGAGAACAAAATATTTTATCTGCCATATTTTTCCGGCTGTATTGAACTTTTTTACAAACGGATTTTTTTATGTGATAAATGTTGCTAACTTACAGGTCCAGACAATCACACTTTTTGAAATTGGATCGAATATTTTTTTAAAATTTCAATAAATAATTTTACATAAAATATTCCAAGCAATTTCAGAAAGTGGGAAGATAGAAACCTGTAAGTTATCTACATTTAATAGCAATAAAAAAAACGTTTGTAAAAATATGCAATACAGCCGGGGAAATGTGGCAGAGAAAATAGTTTTTTTTCCATTGGATATTAACATATAGAGGCACTTGAGTTTGGAGACCCGCGGTCCAGCGCGCCCATTCCCCCTTAACTTATAAATGTCACAAGTTTTGTATTAGTTAAGGTATCCATATACCTTAAAAAACGGAAAAATTGATCAAAATATGTGTTCTGATACTTTTGCATTAAAATATTATCTGATTTTTTTATCTTTCATTTGGTACAAGAAGATTTCTTGTCCTGTAAATAGTTTTTAATTTACAGGCAGTCTTTTAAGAGAAATTCTACTGTCTTCAATCTTACAATGAAATCCTCTTGAACTCATTTTCTGAAGAACGATTTTTTTTCATAATATGCTTGTACTCCGAGCAAGATATTTTAAATTAATATGCTTCGATATAAAAAAATTAAAGTGAATTTTAAAGAGTAAGAATCAGGGCATGTGGCCAGACTTTTTATAACAATCGTAAAGAATATTTAATTTTTTACAGACTTTCAAAAAATTAAATTATTAAAAAAAATCATATTTTAAAGCTATAGCCATTTCTAATTATCATAGTTAAATAACTACTTTGCTTAGATAAAGTATGATCACATATGCCTGGATATTTACTGTTTTCTTTTCTGCAAAAATTTTTTTAAACAACTAATTAGGATTGTCGTAAAGTTGCACACAATTTGGCCCTCTTAAATTAATTAATTGCTAATTAATTTATTAATTAATACTTTTTTTTATTGCAGTAAAGTATTTTTACGTTAGTTTTTATGTGCCTGATCTTCTCACAAAGTTTAAAAAGTCTATCTCAAAATAGAAAAATAGTAAAGTAGTAGTATAGAATATAGAAATTCGGTTGTTAAGATTTAGAATAAATCGTTAGCTTTTTATAACTTAGTGCAAAACCATATGTTCGGTACATTTTTAGCTTCCACATTTAGCTTATATTATAGAAATTGGAAGGTATTATAATCGCTCAGCACCCATTTTCACAGTCCGAATAAAATTTCGAGTTCGAAGTATATTTAAAATTTAAAAGAAATAATTTTTGAATACCCTTTTATGTAACATTAGAAGGAATTATTTTATTGAATTAAATCATCTTTGCCACTGAATAATCTTTCAGGGTTAGCTTTATTTGCTTTGAAAGAGGTACAAGGCGTTCTATTAGCTTCACTACGTTTATAACGTAAAAAGTGGAAGGTATTATAATCGTTCAGTCCGTCCGTCCGTCACCCACTTTCATAGCCCAAACTACAAATGCTACGGACAAGTGTGATGCGTCAAAAAATTCAGCGCATCGAAATTAGAATACATTAAAAATATCAGAAAGGAATTCGAAGTACTTAAATTATTTAAAAAACGGCAAAATTTAAACGTTACTTCATGTATCTCTTTTAAAAGTGATAGATAGTTTCAATGTACCTTACAATTTTTTAGACATATTCTTAAAACATTTTGATCTATTTTTGATATAAGTTTTTAACAATTTGTCCTTTGATTTACAGAAAAATGCTCTTCTTCACAACTTTTGTGGTAGTAGTTGGTATTTTTACCAGTAAGTCCATTTATGATTTTTTAAATGAAATAATACATATAATCATTAAAAGAAAATGTACATGATATAATAAAATATAAAGCCATAAGGATAATTAAGAAAATAATTTATAAAATAACATTCTTTATTAGTTCTCATTAAAAATTTCTTTTGCATTGATAATAATTAACAATAACATATTTACTACTTTATCCTTAATATTATTTTTATTTTTAAAATTTCCCTTGATATCATATAAAAAGGATAATAAAAAAATAAATATATTAACCCTATGTAACAAAGCAAATCCATTCAATAAAGTGTCAGAAGGAAAGAGCTGAGAATTTTATAGTAGTGTCGCCATCTACTGTTGTATTATTGAAATACAAACTTACCCTTAAAATTCCAACGTATTTAAAATGGTACACTGTATGCTTTTTCTCAAAATCTCAAACAGTTCACGTTATTGTAAAAAATTACAACAAAACCAAAATAATATTAAATATTTGAATACGAACCCTTGTTTTCGGTGTAGAAGCCTCTTGTCTGACCCCTTTTCTATTGTTGCCGTGGATGTCAATTGTATTATATAAGGTAGCCTTATACCTTTAAAGCCTTACAGCCCCAACTTAATATTTTTTTTATTCTAAAAATCTAAAATTTGTGAAATAGACTCAGTATGCATCAGGAGAAATCTAAATTTTTTTAAACCAAAGAGTAAAGATTTTTTTTTTTTTTTGGAATCATAACTTATGAATAAATTATAACAATACTTTTTCGAAACTGTATTTGCTAAAAAAAAAGTTTTTAAAATAAATTCCATTTTCAAACATTTAAAATGCAATTATTTGAGAATGAATTTGATTTGTACCATGTTTTTCATATTTTTATTTAACTGCAACAATCATTATTCAATTCTTCAAAAGACACGATTATTCTAAGACATGTTTTCTACATGGTTTTAGTTAGCATTAGCCAGACGAGTTTCGTAACAAATATTTGTTAAAAACGGAAATACATATATTAATTGCAAAATTGAAACACTAAATACGGTCTGAATAAAAAATTTGAATGTTTATAAACGTATTAAAAGAGTTAAATGTACATGTGAAGAGTACAGGGGAAAAAGAGCTTGATTTCGTAGGAAGCTTCCCGTATTCTTCTGTGCTTGGCGGACATTGGCGACAGGAAACCGGTTTTTCTTTCCATTCTTCTTTCGCGGTACAAACGTGTGACTCGTGTCCACTGATCTCTGGCGTGAATCAGGGTTGCCGCAAGAGAAAAACAAAGTGAGTAACCAGTTTCCTTACACCAGTTTTGGCGATGACTTAGCTATTGTTGCCAAAGAATCCTGATACAGACAGATTCCTATGAAATCTAGCTCTTTTTCCCTTGTACTCTTCATGTTTTTTTACTTGTACTCAGAAAGTATATGAAGGTTTTGAATCACGGTCAAAGTCCTATTTTGTAATCCTTTGACTTTGCCTACAGCTATTTTTAACAGCTGAATTTGATTTTTTGACTTTAAATTCTAATGGAGCATACAAATTAAAAAAAAAACACATCAAAGAGTGGTGTATGACCTAACACACTTATTTCTTTCAAGTTTCCCATTTACAGAATTTAAAAGTCTCAGTAAAATTTTTATTCATCGTGTTTTAATCAAAGGCTGTTTTTAGGTAAAATTTTAATTAAAAACTTTGAAATATCATAAATTTTAATTAATTTTTTTTTTACAATTTACAACTTTTTAACTTAAAAGGATTTCATAAAACTCAGTTAGTTAACCCAGAAGCCCAGAAACCCAGAAGAAAGAAGCCTTAAAATGCAGAAGTTAATTTTATCAATTAAAAAAATACGCCTTTAAAGTCAAGCAGTTACCTTAATTTTTTGGGTTTTATTTGGTTTGCTAAGTTTTTGATTCTCTATCTCAATATAGTGTTTGGAAAAGAATGAATATTAAGCTTTTTGTTACAGGTGGAGTTCAAGGAAATGAGTTATCGGATGCCTTCGTAAAACTAGTCGAGGACGTTGCGCCACCGATGACAGAATTAATCACTAAAACAGACGATGGAGTAATTAACATATTCAACATAAGTATGTTTCTAATCCTCTATTTTTACCTTAACACTTTCGCTACGCTGGTTTTATGTTTCCGCGTTATATGTGATAAAAAATATCATTATCGAATTCTTATTTGTACGGTGGCTTGGGCCGTTTTAAAAGGGAAAGGGCTAAAACCTTGGGACCAAAATAACACTTTGATTCTTTTCCGTTTCGAATCTCACGAAACAGAATCTTTGGCGACAAATAGAATTATTTGACTGCAAAACTCAGTATACTCAGTCGAAGGACTACACTATACACAGTCGAAGGACTACACTATACACAGTCGAAGGACTACACTATACACAGTTGAAGGACTACACTATACACAGTCGAAGGACTACAGTATACGCAGTTAATGGTTACCATTGGGAATATTCTCTTTAGTTCGGTTTATCTTTTTGACTTTATCGTAGAAAGGAAAGAATATGTTTTCGAAAATTTGGTCAGTTTGTATTTGTAATTCCTGAAAAAATCGTACAAAGATGTCCCGCAATTATTTTCACATGAAGAATTTGTTCACTTGAATATTTAAGATGAGAAATTTTGTCTATTACAAAGTTAAAAAAAAAAAACATCATAATGTTGTGTAAAATATTTCGTTTCCCATTACAGAAAAAAGTCTCAGTGAAATTGTCTTCATCGTATGTATCAAGGCTGTTTTAGGTTAAATTTATAATAATTTAATTCATTTTTAAATTAATTTTTTTATTACAATTTACAACTTATTAAACTTACAAAACATAAAACTTCATTAGTTAAGACATAACCAGAAAATCCAGTGAAAATTAAAATCCAAGTTTTTGTATCAGTGTAAAAATATCTTTAAGCTCAAACAGTTACTTAAGTTTGTTTCAGTTTATTAGTTTCTAATTTTTGATCTCTTATCTCGATATAGTGTTGGAAAAGAATGATAAATATAAGACGTTTTTGTTACAATGATTTCAAGAAAGATCATAGCGTGCATTCGTGATAAATATGAGGACGTTGCACGATGAATGAATTTATACTTAAAATCAGACTTATGGAAGTAATTAATTATATAAATACAGTCATGTTTCTATCCTTAACCTTAAACCTTTCGTCTAACGCCTTTTTCGATGTTCTCAGCCGTTATATGTCCATGTATTTATCGAATTTTATTTGTCACGGAGCTTGACGTTTTAAAAGAAAGGTAAAATTGAACCAAAAATACATATATTTGTATTATTTTCCGTGTACGAATCTCATAAAGAAACTGAAATCTTTGTGGACAATATAGAATTATTTATGTTATTTGGGGTTAAAACTTCTAATAACATCGAAGGAACTAACTATACCATCCGAAAGATAAGTATACAGTTTATGGTTACCTGGGTATATTTCTAATGTTGTGGGTAATATGACTTTTCGAAATCGCAAATTAAAAGATCAATGTTTTTTCTCGAGACAAAATTGTAGTTTTTGGTGATTTATAGAACTATTTATTCATTGAAAAGTACGATGTAACTCTAATCTTTTAAGTTAAATTAACTTATTTTAAGTTAGTTTAGTTTTTAATAAATTAGTTGCCTGATGGTTTGTTTATGGGGTTTAAAACAACGTTTGGCGTAGCTGTGAGGTCACTGTAGGCGTGGGCATTCCAATTGCCCATTGCTTCATTAGTAATTGTTTTATAAATAAAATAATGTTCTCATATGTTTACTTTTTCAGTGATCAGTAGTGGAAGTATGCCTGAAATTGTTGAAGAATGGGCAAAAATTCTACCTGAAATGATGAAACAAAATGAGAAAGTGACAGAACTGTCGTTCCAAACCTCCCTTGCTTTATATGAAGAGATCAAAAACGGTAAAGATGTAACTTGTATATTTTTATAGTGAGACAATTTTTTATAATTCTTGTTCTTTTTGTAACGTAACAACAGTGGTTGGTATAGACATGTATTCAGGTTTGTGTGCTTGGTCAGAGACCCGCTTATAAAACTTCGTCAAGTAAGACAGACACACACAACACACACACATAAGTGACAGATGCTGCCATCTATCGCCACCTCTACAATTTAGACATGTCCCTGAAGGGGAGGGAAATAGTCTCCAGGGACCTGTACCCGTGGGAGACTGCGCAATGACCGCCCACAGGACTTTCGGACCCACAGATTTAACGAGCACGTACTACTCATATACTCGGTGGAACTGACTTAAATTGAGTTTAATTAAAGTCGCCCTAGAGCTACACGAGGACTATTGTCAACGGCCCCCCGGGATATATACCCCCGATATATACCCGTTTTCTCCAAATTGAACAATGAAAAGTGAAACAGCGGCTTTTTAAGTGGTACTTATAAGTACCATCAGTACATAAAGGGCTAAGTGAGTTCTGTAACAGACGGTCGTCTCGCCAAAAGATCGATCTCGCGCCAAGAATTGCGGCGGCGCGCGACCGAAGAAGAAGCGATTTTTTCACCCACGAACTTTCCATTCGAAAAGACTTGAGACATTTCCAATAATAGACGTTGAACTGTGTTGTGTTCGTTTTGACTTTTAAGTGATGTTTTGTTTTGAATGATGTTACGGTTCTCGAAGGTGTATGTAAAAAATGTCAAGTAAAATCAGTTTAGAGTGATGTTGCTGAGTTTATTTTGCGTGTGAACTAATAACTCAGCTACAAAATGGCGCCTAATAAAAGGGTACGAACTCGCTTCGATATGTGGATGGCCGTTTTTAACAAAATGGCGGCATGCTATTCAACACAACGTATTTTCGTGAAGGTTTAGTACCATGGCCACTGACCAGTTACTATATGGAGCTGCCAATCTCGGAATTCCCATGCAAAGATAAGTAAAAACTTTCATTAAAAGGAACTACTGAAGGAATAACGTTCAGAAATTATATTAGCGGTCGCTAATAAGAAAATTGCTGTTGGCTTTACAGCTGAAGAATAGCCTTCGCTATTACGAATACGAAAGTTGAAAATTTTCTGTCGCTTTCACAGAACTGTTTTCGAATACTGGAATATTCATATTTGCATACCATTCCTTTAGTAGTACCTGACAAATCTTTCTTGAAAATTTTGAATAGAGAAAATATTTCATCCTGAAATAAAAGTTGCAGTTCAATTGTTTTTATGAATTATCATAATAATTCAGGTATAAGATTATTTCATCTTGAAATAAAAGTGCATATGGTTATATAAAAGTAATTAATCAAATAATTATGGTTGTATATATTTATTATTTCATCTAGAAATGAAAGTGCATATATGGTTATATAAAAGGAATTAATCAAATAATTCTGGTTTAGAAAATTTATTATTTCATCAAGAAATAAAGAGTGTATATATGTTATTAATACACTGAGAAGAAGAAAATCAAAATTCTGGTTGTATATAAAATTTGTTTTATCGTAAATTCAAATGGTTATACAAGTTTTATTGGTTGTCGTCACTAACATTGTGCACGTAATAATTTTGTTCGTTAACACTACGAGTATTAGGTTTTGAAATAAAAGTGATTTGATTTTTTTTGGTGGTATTGAAAAGATAACCAAGTATCTTAGAGTAATAAAATTGTTATTTATTCATATAAATACCGAAGTGTCACAATGGCGTACCTATCTAAAGGGAAAAAGCAAGATATTATTGAGTTAGCTCGTGAACTTGATATACCAATTGATGAAAATTTCAGAATTGTTGATATTAAAGATGCAATAACTAAATCGGTCTCATATGACGAAGAATTCACACGTGGTGTATTCTTGAGGATAATTGAAGAGCGAAAAGAAAATGAAGCGTTACAAGCTTCCGAGAAAAAGAAAGCGGAAGAACAAGAAAGACTTTCTAAAGAGCAAGAAAAGCAGAACAATTTTGAGTTGGAAAAACTACGGCTGCAAATCGAAGCCCAAAGAATGGTTCAACCATCTACTATTGCAAGTGTTGCGTTCTCTACCCAACCCCAGTTGCAACTGAAAAATCTTATTCCAGAATTTGATGTGAAAGAAGACGACATGTCTTTATACCTCAACTTGTTTGAACGTCAACTGAAATTCTTCAAAGTTGAAAAGTCAAGCTGGGTAGCATATTTGCTTGGAGTACTGCCCACTGATGTTGCACAACTAGTCGCACGTGAACCAGAGGAACAGTCACAAGACTACGATTACATAAAGGGAATTCTTCTGCAGCGTTTCCGATTGACTGCCGAGAGGAAAACGGTTCTCCCAAGCAAAGAAGAATCCGGAGATGACATGGAAAGATTTTTTCTTTGAACTGCGCACCTTTTTCGAAGGCTGGTTGGAAGAACTGAAGATTACAAGTTTACCCAACTCAAGGATCTTATCATTTGTGACCAAATGAAGAGAAGAAGCACCCCAGAATGTCGCCAGCACTATCTGGATGTGTGGGAAAATCTGAACAACCCGTCAGAACTAGCTGAAAAACTTGATAGTTATGAAGGACTTCGACCAACAACGCCCGGAGCACAGAAGAAAATGGTTCAATCAAAAAGTTACCAAACTCAAGAAGTCAAACGAGGTGCTTCTCATCCCAGAAGAGGAAGTTTTGGTTCCAAAAACTTTGATATTCAAAGAGAATCCCGAGAACCGTGGATCCCCAGTCAAAATGCAAGAAACCACGCTTACCCTGACAGAGCACAGTTTCCAGCTGCAATACCCAGAGAAAACAGAACTGAAAATCATTCGGAAGAAAGACCAGTGATTAGCTGTTACGGATGCGGAAAATTGGGTGTTATGAAACGAAAGTGCCCCCCATGTTCTCCAACTTCAAGAACTGAAACAACAGAACTGAGTTCTTTGCATTTTAAGTCACTCTCACTTAAAAATACCCATCAAACTTTGTTGAAAGTTTCAATAAACGGAATTAATGGTGTTGCTTGTGCCGACACCGGAGCAAGTAACACAATAGCCGGTGAGGTGTTGTACAACCTACTGAAAGAAAACGGGACAACATTCCAGACTGCAGTCTTAAATGTAACACTGGCTGATGGCATTGAAAAAGAAACTGAGGCACACTACACCGAAGTTGACATCAACGTCGAAGGACAAGTTGTCAAGACCAAGATTTTTGCTTTACCGACAGCTAAAGACAATCGAACTCTTCTTGGAACTGACTTTTTGCAAAAAGCTGGAATTGTTCTAAATGTACCACATCACAACTGGTACTAATCAATAAACCTGGAGAAAAGTACCCATTCGTAGAAGACCCTTTTCCGAAAACGTCAAATGCAACAGCTGATTTCCACTCAATCCATTTGAGAGAAGATGAAGGCCAACATCTCACAGAAATACAGAAAGCTGAACTGAATGGTTTGATAGAAGAATTTGAAGATATCTTTCAACCAGGGGAAGTGGCGACGCCTAAAATCCGACACTTTATTGACACATGCAGTTCAAAACCTGTTTCACTACCCCCATACCGTATGTCTCCTGCGAAAAAAGAACTTTTGCAAAGGGAACTGGATATTCTCTTGGAGAATGGTACCATAGAAGAATGCGAATCTCCGTACGCATCTCCGGTTGTGCTGGTGCCTAAACCTGACGGGAGTATGCGTCTTTGTATCGATTATCGAAAATTGAACGCAGTCACAGTTAGCGATAATTATCCACTACCCAGAATGGATGATTTGCTTCATGAAGCTAGACATACGTCATACATGTCCACACTCGATCTAAAGTCAGGTTACCATCAAATTGAAGTAAATCCCGCTGATCGTGATAAAACAGCTTTCATTTGCCCATTAGGAGTCTACAGATACCGCCGTATGCCATTTGGGTTGAAGAATGCTCCGGCAACCTTCCAGAGGTTGATCGACAATTTTCGAAACTCCTTGAAAGACATTATGGTTCTGTTATACTTAGATGATATCATCGTGTTATCTGAGACTTTTCAAGAACACCTTTCTAACTTAGAAGCAGTTTTCACTAAGTTACAAGAATTTAAGCTGCAAGCAAATCGAGACAAATGTCACTTTGGATGTAACCGAGTCAAGTACCTTGGACATTACATTACACAGAATGGTTTAGAGGTCGACCCAGGGAAGACTGCTGCCATACAAAATATACCACCACCACGTAACGTTAAACAAGTTCAGTCATTTCTTCAAACATGCTCATGGTATAGAAGATTCATTGAGAACTTTTCGGAGATTGCCAGACTCTTGAGCAATCTTACAAAGAAAACTGTAAGGTGGAATTGGGGACCAGAAGAAGAAAGGCCATTTAACACCCTGAAAAGCCTCTTGGTGAAACCACCTATTCTTCGCCAAAGTGATCCAACAAAGCCTTACATTCTACGAACTGATGCGAGTAACTATGCTTTGGGTGCAGTTCTCTTACAAGGTTCAGGACCTGATGAACACCCAATAGAGTACGCCAGCAGATTGCTCAATCAGGCTGAAAAGAACTACTCAACTACAGAGCGCGAAGCACTAGCAGTTGTTTGGGCTCTAAAGAAATTACGTGCATACATTGATGGACAGGAAGTTACTGTTGCGTCTGATCACCAGCCCTTGAAGTGGCTTATGAGCCTGAAGTCTCCAACAGGAAGATTGGCAAGAAGGGCACTAGAAGTTCAATCTTTCAATTTAAAGGTGGAATACATTCCAGGAAAAATAAACGTTGTAGCTGACATGCTCTCGCGTTCCTTTTGTCAACACGCTGAAGGAACTTGTGAAATTTGCACCGTTTCCATTGACATGCCAACACGTAGCTCGAAGAACATCCGAGAAGAACAACTGAAAGATGACAATCTGAAGAAAATTATCGAATCCTTCGAAAATGTAGTTAAAGATGAAAACTTCGCAAACTACTCTGAGAGAGGATATCTCATGAATCAGGGAATCCTTTACAGATATTCACCGGATTCTGACTCCGAAGAGGCTCAACTTGTAGTCCCAGAGCAAGAACGAGAAAATATCCTCAAGGAGCACCACGATGCCCCAACAGCTGGACATTACGGAAGTGAAGGCACATACACCAGAATAGCAAACAGGTACTACTGGATTGGTATGCGATAATATATAACCGATTATGTCAAGAATTGCCTGGAATACAACAGATACAAGGCATCGAATCAAAAACCTGCTGGATTACTGCGTACACCTATATATTCCCAGAGGTTCGAGACATTAGCAATCGACTTGTTTGGACCACTTCCCGAGACTCCAGACGGGAAAAAATGGATCTTCATAATAGAAGACTCCTCAACGAAATGGGTAGAACTCTTCGCATTACAAGATGCCACCGCCCGAGAATGGGCCATAACATTGCTAGAAGAGGTATTTTTAAGATATGGACTACCGAGACGTCTCATCTCTGACAATGGCTCTCAGTTCGTCAGTGCGGTGATGCAGCAAATCTGTAACCTACTTGACATCGACCAAGTTCTTACCCCTGTTTATTGTCCTCAAGCTAACCCGGTTGAAAGAAAAAATAGAGATCTAAAATCCCGCATTGCTATCTTAGTTGGAAACGGCCTTCACACAGCCTGGTCCGAAAAGCTGCCACTGATTCGTTTTTCCATGAATTCTGCCGAATGCTCCTCGACGGGATATTCTGCCGCCTTCCTGCAGTTTGGAAGAGAAATGCGCACACCAGATGACGTGAAACATGATTTGCGCAGTGTAATTCACAACGACAACTTTGTTGCCGAAATCACGCCCTACCTAAAACGTCTCGCTGAAAATTCAAAATTCATACGTGAACGCATCGAAATGAAACAAGATCAGCGTAAGCTCCAATTCGACAAGGGAAGACGACAAGTTTTCTTCAGCCCTGGTGACAAGGTGTGGGTCACTTTGCATCCTCGCAGCAGTGCAAGAAACAAAAACACAGCGAAGTTTATGCCTAAACGCGATGGGCCTTACCAAATTCTGACACAACGCTCGCCCACTTCTTACGTCGTTGCGAGCATAGACAACCCTACGGAAGAAATTGCCACGTATCATGTTTCAGCGCTTTCACCATACCGTGATCAAGCCAGTGGTGAACAAACAAACACTTCTCCTGTTTCACCATTACGAAAGCGTGGACGACCACCGAAGCGCCCACCAACTCAAGGCCCTACACCCGGACCTCCCCAAACGCAACAAACACCTAATCCCGAACACTCGTCGGGACGTCGTCATGTTCGGAGGGAAAGACTGTAACAGACGGTCGTCTCGCCAAAAGATCGATCTCGCGCCAAGAATTGCGGCGGCGCGCGACCGAAAAAGAAGCGATTTTTTCACCCACGGACTTTCCATTCGAAAACACTTGAGACATTTCCAATAATAGACGTTGAACTGTGTTGTGTTCGTTTTGGCTTTTAAGTGATGTTTTGTTTTGAATGATGTTACGGTTCTCGAAGGTGTATGTAAAAAATGTCAAGTAAAATCAGTTTAGAGTGATGTTGCTGAGTTTATTTTGCGTGTGAACTAATAACTTAGCTACAGTTCACATTATTTAGGTTTAACCGTTTTAAAATAGTGCTCTGTGTTTTAGTTTGGAGTGATATGGACATTGAAAGACTTATGGACAAGGTTCAACCAGTCATTGAAGCTGTCATAACAAGTAACGAAAAATATAGGGAATTTTTCGAAAAATTCAACGAGGCTTAACTGGCCCTTATGAAACTTATAATATGTAAGTAATGCGTTTTCAACTTTAATATTAAAATGTTAATTTTGAAATGTTATATTCGAAGTGTAATATTGAAATACAACATTTCAAATTTTAAATTATTTAAAATTTTATATTTTTGTTTAGTGAAACATTATATTTTCCTAAATTTGATATATTTATAAGAATATTGCAAAAAATTCTAGTATTGGCCTATTGGGCATGTTTTACATTGTGAATGGCAACAGTTCCAGCTGTCTTGTTTTCCTTTTTTGTGTAGCTGGAATTACTAATATTTATAATGCCAACTTCTTGCTGTGCTGTTGGCTGTTCAAATCATTTGTTAAAGAAAGCTTGTATAGAAAGAAAGTTTATATTCATCTATGACGGTCATTTTAAGAGTGCAGTCGAAACAACCAATGAAGTCACAGCAGTAAAATAAAAACAAAAGCGTTACATCATCTGAAACATTCCTATTATTTACTTTATAAGTAAGATTCCATTGTGTCACGCTGTATGAAAAAAATAAAGACACACAAAATTGATTAGTGTAACAGATAGTAAAACAGTTGGTAACAGAAGGCAACACTAGGTGGCACTACCTATCTAGCTGCCACTTCTATGAACAGCATGTAACCCCTTCTTGCGGTGCGTATTATAAATTAAAACTATGGAATATATTTTACCAAGAATAAAATAACTTTTCTTCTTCAAATAACAATGAGTAGTATCTCGTCATATTTACGGTTAGCAACCCAAAAAACTTGTAATCTACCAGAACGTGGATTGCTTATATTAGGAAATATCCCCTATTTATTTATTATTTTATTAAAGATTCAAAGCACTTTAAATATTGCGTCCTCTGCCGTTAAACTATAGTATTTAATAATAATAGTTGGTCACTAGTTGTATTTTCCGTTAAAACTGGCCTTGTTACTAATTAATTTAATTTGAGCTAAATTAAAAACATTAAATTTCAAAAGTACTTAACAATAAATTAGGATTTTAAAAGCATGCCTTAGATCTTTGGAACGAACCATCACATCAAGAAACAAAACCCAAACACTGTGCATGGTTAGGTTAGGTAAGGTTGAACATTCGTAGCTCTACAGTCTACAACTGCGAGAGGGCTATTGGAGCCATAATTTAGAATCTTAGTCAAGTGACGATTCGACACTTGAGTTGGCACCCGATGCAACTCTTAAGGGAGACATCGTACGCGGCGTCGGGACTTAAAAGCATATTTAACGTGCACCACCTCTAAAATTCGTCGGACATTTTGGCAACCTGGGTCCATTATCACGCTAAGAGTTTAGTTTGAATTATCGTCGCACTAGAGCTACACGAGGGCTATTGGCGACGGACGTCGTATTTTAGAACCCCAGTCAAGTGACGAGCCGACACATGAGTAAGCACCCAACGCAACAGTTAAGGGCAACATCGTACGCAGCGTTAGGACTTTTTGGGCTGCACGGGCCGTTTATAGGTCGGCAGCTATTTTGGCGATGATCACGCTAAGAGAATGCCTTAACCGCGCGCGACTGAGCTCCCCTGCCCTATACATTGTTTGATTGAAAAAAAAAGTTATTTCAGAAAAGACTTATCAGAGATATATTTATAGCATTTAGAATATTTTTATGCATGAAATCACTTTCACAATAAAAAATTAGATTTATGAAAATTCATTTTAAATGTAATTTTTAAATGAAAAATGAAATAAAAGTATAAAAACAAATTAAATAATTGAATAAAATCTAACCTAAAATAAACTTTAATAAATTTTTATTATTCAATGTATAATTATTTGAAAGTTGATTTTAGCTCAAATATAGTTTTTGAATAATTTATTACAGATTTTGTTCTATTTCAGATTATATAAATTAAGGAAAAGTGATCAACTTTAAAGGAAGTTTAAGCTACATTGTTTTAAGTTTAATAAAAATGATTTAAATTTCTACGTGTTGAATATTATTACATAGTTTTCGTAACAGTAATTTCGTAACATGAATATTTGCATGAACTTTAAATGCAACGTAAGAATACAGTAACAGGTTATTTCGGAATGATAAAAGTGTATAGTTACACAAAGCTTACATTATCCAAAGTGTAACTAAGATAGTTTATTTTTAAAAAATTAAATTCAAGTGTAAAGGCCCTCGCCAGATAAGACGGTGAAAAATGCCCCCATTCCAATCGGGCTAATTTTTTTCCTGAAAATACCTCATAGTATGGACAACTTCTCAGCCAAGTTTCAGCTCTAAAATATGACGCGTTTTTGAGTAAAAAATAAAAGTATTTTTATTTTTAAATTGAATATTCCCTGAATCTGTTTGATAATATCCAAAAAACTGCTCATGAGTTTTTAGATATTATTGAGTAGCATTCTCAGAAAAATCCGCTCATAAATCTGATCGAGTGATCATGGTTAAAAATGCGATTTTATTTTTCAAAAAAACATTTTTATGCCTCGTTTGGTACACCATAGGTTTCGATCTCTACATGTTCCTCTAACATCAATCTACAATATATATTTTTTTCAGATTTTTAAAAATATTAGATGATAGTTGAAAAAATAAAATATTCTTAAAACCTGATTTTTCGCACTACTTACTCGGCAGATGGCACCCCTAACAGAGGTGGGGAAATTCAATCTAGTACAATTTCTTCAGATCAGGAATCGCACTGAAATCCTTTAGTACAATCACATAATCTTTTTCTACATCATCCTCTTGTTTTTCATCTTCTTGTCTCATCATCTACTTTTTTAAAATGTTTTTTAAGTAATTATTTATTTTATTAATAATCAACTGTTATTTTATACATTTTTCACAACTTTTTAATTTTTAAACAACGAAGTTCTATCAATTCCTGTTCTTGAAGAAATTGTACCAGATTGAATTTCCCCGCCTCTGTTAGGGGTGCCATCTGCCGAGTAAGTAGTGCGAAAAATCAGGTTTTAAGAATATTTTATTTTTTTAAACTATCATCTAATATTTTTAAAAATCTGAAAAAATTATATATTGTAGATTGATGTCAGAGGAATATGTAGAGATAGAAACCTAAGGTGTAACAAACGATTTTGGCATAAAAATGTTTTTTTGAAAAATAAAATCGCATTTTTAACAATGATCACTTGATCAGATTTATGAGCGGAATTTTCTGAGAATACTACTCAATGATATCTAAAACCTCATGAGCAGTTTTTTGGATATTATCAAACAGATTCAGGGAATATTCAATTTAAAAATAAAAATACTTTTATTTTTTACTCAAAAACGCGTCATATTTTAGAGCTGAAACTTGGCTGAGAAGTTGTCCATACTATGAGGTATTTTCAGGAAAAAAATTAGCTCGATTGGAATGGGTGCATTTTTCACCATCTTATCTGGGGAGGGCCTTTTAATTAATTTTAAAATTAAAAATTAAACTATTCTTAGATTATTTTTGATGCTTCACACGATAATGAAGTATTTTTGTGTATTTTATATTTATAGCTATTTTGTTGCCTTCTAAAATTTCATCCAAAAAGATGCATTTTCACGTTTTAATACTCTCTATACATATAAGTACATGGAAAAATATGAAATTACAACATATATGTGGAGGAAATAAACTTCTAGCTTAAAGATAAAACGTTTGTTTAAAAAAGTTTTTAAGGGTTTTTTTTTCTCAAAAAAATTCATTTTTTAGGTCATATTTTGTTTACAAAGGTCTACAAAAGTATGCGGCAAAACCTCATTTATTGTGTACCAAACCTGTTTTTGTGAGTAACAAACACTTACTGTGCGCAAATATAAGTAAAATAAATTAATTTACTTAAATAAGTAAATTAAAATGAACTTAATTTCTTAAGTAAATTATAATTCCTTGAAGATTGCAAAGTGTCTATGATATTACCAAAGCAGCTTCAAGCAAATACTGAAATGTATTTTGTTCAAAAATATGAAAAAAAAGTTTTACTTGAAATGTTGGCATCTTATGTAAATAGTGAAAAAATAGTTATTTATGCAACTATTTGTGAAAAGTAAGGCTTTTTTAAACGGGTTGAATAAATTATTTCACGAGCGAGGTACGAGGGAGTGAAATAAATTCACGAGTTTATAAAAGGCTATTTTCAACGTGTTGGTCATACACTTTTTTTAATAATAACGTGCAAAAAAAGTATTTATTAAATTGGTATTTATTGATTGGCTTATTATTTTATTATCACGTTCAAATGATTTGAAGGTGATTATTTTAAAATTACGTGCAAAAAGTATTTCCTTAGATTGGCATTTGAAATAAGACACCAAATAAAGAATCTACTTCAAATAAAGAATTTTACACCAATCACAAAGCCGCCGAATAAAATATCACGCTCAAATAAAGAATTTTAAACCAATCAGATCAGATAATCTTATTTACTTTGTCGCACTAGTGCGTAAAAGTAACTTTGAAACACGATTTCGTTAAAAGCATCACTTTTGCCACGATTATTGATTTGAAAAAGTTATTTTTTTGTACGATATTATAAAAAGTATGCATATATATTTTATTATAAAAGTTTAGTTCCCAAGAATGCTTGGGAACTAAACACTGGGAGTTCCACGTGAGGCTGACCACCTTACCGGGACATATGCCTAGCACCCCAGAGCCCTAGGTCACGAAAGCTGAAAATGGGCACGGCAGGCCTTGGCCCAGTAATGGGCTGTTGCGCCGAAGAGTTTAGTTTAGTTTATTAAAAAAAGTACCTTTTTTTCACTATTTCAAAAAGTCTAACTTTTTGCACGCGTCTGATATTAAAATTATAATGTAAATGTCGGATTTTTTTCATGCATTTATAAAAGTAATTTGATTTATACACGTAATTATAAAAAAATAGTGTATGCAACACATGTGAAAAGTAAACTTTTTAAAACACGTGTCATTATTTCACTCGTTTTCAAAAGTATTACTTTTCACACTAGTTGCATAAATAACTATTTAAAAGTATTCTAATAATGAACGTTCAGCAAAATATAATGTTAATAGCTTCAGTCGAATAAGGTGAAACTAGTTTACACTAATAATACATATCTAATAAACTTTTGAAATATTTTTTTGTTTTCATTAAGACTTAAATTGCAGTGAAATTTAGGAATGATACTAATGAAATTACAAACTCAAAGAAATTTTTTTTATTGAAAAACAACAGCACAAAACTTTGAACAACAGCATTAAAACAGGTTTATGAAGTACAAAATCAAAAACCATTTCTTTTCCACAACATTAACTGACTTCTTTTTCCACTTAAAATGGAATATAGTATGGGTACTCCGGATGATCAACCATGCTGAAAATACAAAAGAAAAATTCATAAATTTGGTTAACAATACGTGAAATGCACGTTATAGCTCTCAAAGAAAACAATAAGACTTATGAGTTGCTACTATTTTTCCGATTATTTTCATAATTAGCCTATTAAAAGTTCATATTTAGTTTTAGACATAATTAATCAAATTAAATATTTTCAAGTTTTTTTTTTCTAGCAGTCAAAAAGACTAGCTGATAATTGTCGGTTTCTTTAAAGTACATATGAGCCTACG
Source organism: Oedothorax gibbosus (assembly GCA_019343175.1). Lineage (NCBI taxonomy): Eukaryota > Metazoa > Arthropoda > Arachnida > Araneae > Linyphiidae > Oedothorax > Oedothorax gibbosus. Next base: position 118,840 of record JAFNEN010000952.1, on the reverse strand, counting down.
AATTGAAAACTAAATGATTTATACAGTGCCAGAATACAGGGTTGCTATTTGAAAAAATTGATGCTATTTTAGTTTGTTGCTATTTAAGCAAAAACGAAATTTGTCTTCTTGAGGCCTCTTTAAAAATCACAACCCTGTATATTTTTTAGACGATCTTTTAGACGATCGTGTGCATATGGTCAATTTACGACTTATAAAGGGTTGATTCCTTTGGTTTTGAAAGTTAGACACCTTAAAACTTAAGAAATCAAAAAAATTTCAATAAATCATGAAAAACATCACATAAGATTATATTTAAAATGCAAGAATCTGATGAAACGTAAAGTTTGTCATTATATATTCAAAATCTACCCTAATGCTCATAACAATTTATATTAATCTTTCATTAAAGAAATTTTTTAATGAGTATTAGGGATGGTTATCCGTTATTCTAACGATATTTACTTTTCATTAATTCATGTTAATTAATATATATTTTATAATGCTTTTTTAAAATGGAAAAGCAAAATTCAAAAACTCCTACCCTTTCCAATAATCTAATTTGACGTATCGAAATCCGTTTTGAATTGACTTTAATAAGTTCATATCTTCATCCTCTAGAGAAAAATCGAATACCTAAAAAGAAAAAAAAATACCTTTCATACTGAAATGAAATCTTTAATGTTACTATTGCATATTCTAAGACTTGCGTTCTCCGGCAAGCCTCGGCAGTTACTCAATGGATTCCATAAGAATTCAAATTTCAATTCCACAGGAATGTATCCGAAACATTGAAGATCAGATGATAAACTACATTTCGGTAGAATACATGCACCGACTTTGTAAAAAAACATCTATTACACAAAATAGTGGACTTATTCTTTAGTTGGGGGGCGTCCATTAATTGCATCATGCGATTTTTTTTACCCCCCCTTCCCCCATGGTGATTGGTTGGTTGGTTGGAAGACATATTTTCAGGCTTGTGTGCTTCGTCCCAAAGACTCGCTTATAAACCTTCGTCAAGAAGGAAGGTGAAGACATCTATCACCACCTCCACAATTTAGACATGTCCCTGAAGGGGAGGGAAATAGTCTCCAGGGACCTGTACCCGTGGTAAACTGCGCAATGACCGACCACAGGACTTTGGGACCCAGCAGATTTAACGAGCACGTACTCCGCAAATACTCAGGGTCTTCAGAGGTGTCGAGACTCGATCGCGGGACCTTCCGATCCCGAGACCGAGATCTATCTTAACCACTAGGCTCCCCACGGCCCCCCCCCCCATGGTGATATTTCGTGATGCCCCCCCCCCAGCCCCCTTAATCTCACGTGACATTATACAAAATTGGAATTTTTATTTGAAAGTTCTGATTCGGACGTTTGATTTCCGGGAAAACTTTAGAACACATACTAATTGACGTCCAAACATGGATAGTGTATAAACAGCAGATGCCTGCAGATGGTGGGAAAGTACTTAAAAATCACATACGATACACATGTTGGCTGCGTTTTCTTTGTGAAGTGTGAAAATACTCTGAACACGTGGCCTTTGGTCTGAATCAAACTAAAGAAAAGAAACGAACGCCAGCTGAATCAATAGCAAAGGATGAATCTTTATTTTCATATCATTTTTAAGAATGGTTCGGGAAGTCGCCATGGTTATTATCCTGTAAGATTTTTCCGAATTTAAGTCGAGAAACATATTTTACTGGAATTTAACTCTACTTTCTCGCTATTTTACGGTGAGTTTTTTCTGGAAAAAATTACGTGTTATTTGACAACACTCCCCTCCCCCGCCGTGATATTTGATGATATTCAGCTCGACTCCTCACCCCCCTAAACGCATCACGTTATTCATGGACGTCCCCTTGCGTTCTAGAAATGAAGGAAGATTGAACTTCGAATATATTATTTCATATCAAATATTCAAAAGTCTTCAAAAAAGTGGTTGTGAGAAGAGCGGAGCCAATAAGTCAAAACAAATTTTACTGCGTCTGCAATTTGTGTCGGAACGAATTTATTGACTAGCCAGCGCCCGCCTTAGGAACTGGGCAAAACACATCGGCAAGATATTAACTGAGAATTATTAAAAAAGAACTGAGTATTAGGACATTATATAACTAATACAAAAATTGTCGACCAACAACAGGCCAGAGGCGCAGCAAGGTTGGTGGGCCTTGTTACAATTGGAATTGTATATTACTTACATGCGTGCTGCGCCTTCAACACAATTTTTGTTTTGCTTCAACACAAATTGCAATAACTGGATTTAGTTTAGTTTGAATTATCGTCGCACTAGAGCTACACGAATTTGTCGCATAAAAGTCAACAGAAGTTTTTTTTCCGAGTATACACTGGTGACTAAACTATAATTTTTTAGATATGCGAGAAGTTTTATCGACCAAGCTATTCTATATAATTTTATACGCTTTTTTTTTAAATTTCTCTTTTTTTTTAACACAGTACAAAAAAATACAATATTTTAAAATTTACCTCGAAATTTTCTTTCAATCTTTTGGGATTTTTACTTCTTGGGATAACTGCAATTCCTCTCTGCACTAGGTATCGCAGCAAAATCTTTAAAAAAATATATTCTTTATAAATTTATAAAAAACCGGAGCAAAATGCATGATAATATTTACTGAATAATTCTTTTTTAGAAATATGTGACAAGAGTGTTCATAATTTGACGACCTAGAAGTTCGTCAATAATTTTAGATTGTGCAGCGACACAGAATTTTAATAAATTGTTAAAAATTAGGTGCTTGATTTCACCAAGAATATGGTTCCTAGTAGCTGCAACGGCTGCATGGTGAAATATTCCAAAATAGGTTTGGTAGTTTGTTAAACCATTTCTCAGGTTTTTGTTTCCAAAATCTAAAAAATGATTGGATTTATTTTTTTAAACATGTTTTATATTTTGTAGTTTAACATAAGTTATCTTTAGTGCATTTTAAAATAATTAGTAGTACATTTTAAAATAGTTAGTAGTACATTTTAAAATAATTAGTAGTACATTTTAAAATAATTAGTAGTACATTTTAAAATAATTAGTAGTACATTTTAAAATAATTAGTAATTAAATACCATACATTAATATGTAACAAATACTTTTACTAAGTGTGAAATATTACTTGCGCTGGAGTTTTGTTATATTTTCTACCAATCTGGGCTACTACTTCATTTTCTAAAAGTGTAGGTGCTTTTAAATCCCTGAAAGTGAGATAAAATAAGTTAAAAAAATTCATAAACTGAAATTATCTTTTTAATAATTAAAAAAAACCAGATTTTTTAAAATAAATGTTAGACAGCAGTTTTAAATAAAATTTTAACAACATTTTAAAAAAGAATGTTAAGCCATATAAATTGAATTTTAAACACAATTTTCAAAAGGAAATGTAACTTATTCTTACATAAATTTTAGCATATTTTTACGAAAGTATAAAAAAAAAAATAATAATATTAAAACAAACAAAATTTAAATAATATTTTATTTGACTAACAGTAAAAATTACGGAAATAATTATTTCCGTAATTTTTCTGTAAAAATTATAATTTTGTCAAAATTTAACTTTTAAAATTTCGTTTTTATTTTCACTTCACACGATGATTTAATTTCTTCAATTGAGAATTCCTCAGCTTCTACGAGTTTTATTAGTCACATCTGCTGCTGATTTTATTTTCTCTCATTAAGTTATAGTTTGTTTAGTTTGAATTATCGTCGCACTAGAGCTACACATCAAGTTATAAGGTCAATGTGTGTCATTTAACAAATTTTTCCAAATTAGAACATATTTCACGTTTTATTTATGAAAAACAACCTAAAATAATAATTAAAGACTGTGCTTTCTACTTTTAGTTTCTTGTTTTGACCGTATTACAACCCCTGGCAAAAAGTATCCGATCACCGAAAGCAGTGCCTACGATACGTTCATATCAGCCGTCATTTTTTAAAAAAATTATATATTTTTCAAACCTTTGAGGGTTTTTTGTGAAATATGACTAAATTAGTCTAAGAATATTAAATATAAACAGAAAATAACATTATAGTTAACAGTTTTCACGAGAAAATACATTGAATCCGTAAAGGAAAAAAGTTTCCGATCATCCCATTTTGGGGAAAAAAGTATTCGATCAAGTCACTTTAATATTTTGTGGGTCCTCCTTTTGCCTTGATTACTGCTTTTAAGCGCCGAGGCATGGATGCGACCAACTCGTGGCATAAATTTGATGGAAGTTCACCCCAGCTTTCCTTGATGGCTAGCCGTAGTTCTTCCATATTTGTTGGTCTTCTCTCATCAATGTTTCTTTTCAAAACATTCCAAACATTTTCGATTAGATTGAGATCCGGACTATTTGCAGACCAATCAATATTCTTTATTGGAGAATTTCCATTTCGATTTAAGAAATTCTTGACCAGTTTACTTCGATGACGTGATGCGTTATCATCTTGAAAAATGAAATAGGAGGAGTCGTCAAACCTTTCCTCGATGGTAGGAATCTAAAAATGTTCTAAAATGTTAATATACAGTTCAGAATTAATTGTTCGCAACACTATACACATTTTACCGACTCTTTCGGAAGTCATACAACTCCACACCATAAAATGAACGCTGATATTTAGTTTTAGTTTTGAGGCAATCTTTTTTGAACCTTTCATCAGCTCTCCTCCACACAGATTCCAGCATCATCTCCAGTTTCTAGGCAGATACGAGATTCGTAACTAAAAATAACCTTCTTACAATCATCAGAAGACCAGCTTTTATGTTTCTTGCACCATTGTAGACGACTTTTGTTATGGTTTTTAGCCATATATGGTTTCGTTTTGGCTTTGCAGAAGTGAAATCCTTTTGCGTTTAAACGGTTTCGCACTGTACGTGCACATACCTTTATACCTTTACCCGATATTTCTATCACTCGGTATTAAGTTGTTTCAACGCACAACTTCTCATAGATTTGGCAAGATCAACCGATTTTTTGTCTTACCTACTTGATGTTGCACGTGGGCCACCGCTTCGAGGAAGATTTTTGACATCATTAGTAGAGCGATATTTTTTCCAAAAATCGCAAACAGTACTTTGGGCACAGGCAAAAGTGTGAGCAACCTTTCTTTGAGATATTCCGCTTTTTAAGCGTTTAACAATTAAAAGTTTTAGCTCTGAGACAATTCTTTCTTTTGATCCATACTTCTGCTTATTCGAAACTAGTTTTTACTGTGAAACAACGATTCAACCTTTTATACTGTTTACTTAGATCTTGTACGCACGCGCCGACCAAAAAAAAATGCATAAATCACTTAAAATACGTTGCATTTGCTAGCGATCGAATATTTTTTTCCCCACAAAAGGACGATCGGAAACTTTTTTCCTTCACGATTCAATGTATTTTCTCGTGAAAAGTGTTAACTATAATTTTATATTCTGTTTATATTTAATATTCCTTGACAAATTTAGTCATATTTCACAAAAAAAACCTCTAAGCTTTGAAAAAATATCAAAATTGTAAAAAAATGACGACTGATGTGAACGTATCGTAGGCACTGCTTTCGGTGATCGGATACTTTTTGCCAGGTGTTGTATTAAAGAAGTAAATACACATAAATTTACTTTTTTTATTGTATGGGTTTGTGAATATAACCGTTACTTAATACCGTTACACCCACATATTTAGTTTAAATATAATCATTCATTCACAAGACGTTTCAGATATTTACATGTCAAATGTACTGCTTTAACGCATTGGGCAATTGGAACGGGCACGCCTACGGTGACATCACAGCTACGTAAAGCGTTGGCTTACAACCCCTCCCCCCAAATAAACAAACCGGCAGCTTATTCGATCAAATTATAACGGCCACGCTTATAGCCTCGTTCAGCTGCGCCAAAAAGTATTTTACGCCACAAACAAACAGTGCTCCACCCCATTATAGATTTGTCCATTTCTTCTAGAAACAATGATTATAAAGATCTTAGAGTTATTCTAAAAATTACTCACATTCCATTGTTTTCAAGCATGAACTCTTGTAAATGCGGACATCCGAGAGGACAGTAGGCTGTCATTGAAATGTTTAGTTTTTTGCAGTAATCAAACAATTCGTATTGTGGAAAGTATGTATGGCATTCAACCTGGAACACACAGAAAGCAGGTACGGTAGAATTACAATTATCCGAATCGTTAACGGAAATACAGAAGGAAAAAAATCCGCCCAGCCTATATCTATTACACTTTGTCTTTGTTAGATGCTTTTGCCTAGTAATTTGTTTGAACCGACAAAAAAATCATAATAGGTATGACATCCAACAAAGAAGAACAGTAATAGATAGATCAGTTATAATATTTTATATTCCGCATATAAACTTTGTTATTAACTGTAACTGCTATTATTTTATGTTTTCATGAGTTATTTATGTAAATTCTCTTTTGAATATATGATGCAGTAAACATTTAATATCATTCACTTTAGAAAATTATTACAAAAACTTATAACTGCCAAAACGGCACCTTATACTTTAGTTTTGGTTGATAACGACCGAAACTCCGTAAGTAGAACTACATGATCTCAAAGACAACAATACATAAAGTAATCGGTTAAAATATACCCAACCCCCGAAAAAATCCAAAATAACCGTATTTCTGATTTTTCGGATGTGGTTAAACTCCAATTCCTTCGAACAATTGGAGTTCTACTGTAATTACTTATAATAATTAAACAGAATATCTATTTGTATCTACATAGAATAACGAATATATAGAGTTTGACATCAATAAACACATTTTTCTCACTACAGAGATGAATTTACTATCCGTATTACTGCTTCCATTTTGAATGAATCCAACACTAGAAAATAGACATTTTAAACTTGCTAACGATCCTCATCTTATTTTTTAAAAGTAGCTTTGTAACAGGAACTGTCACTTAGAACCACTTCCACATGGTAAGCTCCTCCTACTAAGTTGATTAACTAATCAAGGCCTTTTGTGTCTGTGGAACTTTGGCCACTCAAAATGTGAAACATGCCCGTTGAGAAACAAAGGAAAATACAGCCCCGGACAAATTATTAGACGCACTGTATTTCTTTAAGTAATTTTATGTTTCTTAAGAGTTTTTATGCAATAATGGTATATTTAACCTACAATATTATTGATTTTTATTTAAAAGAATCCCTCGGGGGAGCCTGACCCCCACAGGGCGCGTCCCCAGGTGGCGGATAGGGGAATGCCTCCATCGGTTAATCCTTTGGGTGGTAAGAGGGAAATAAAATACCTCTCGCGGACCAACAGGTAGAAGTCCAACCTCTCCAGAGGCTCTGGCACCCCTTCCTCTATGGATAGCACAAGAATTAAACTCAGTGGCAAAATCAAAATTCAGGGATACGACCATCAAGTTAAAGAACCAAATCTGTGAATTAACAACTAGCAGAACAATAGCAAAAACCTTAACTAGACTGAGAACTGGACATCTGGGGGAATGAAAATCCAGCCAGACGGCTCCAGAAAGTACCCCACCTGCAAAATCTGCCTCGACATAGAACTATGTCCAACACACATTTTCTCATGTCCAGCCATCCTTGCAAAAATGCAACAGATTAGTGACTCTCCGCTAGATGACCTTTATTCCCAAAACTGCCTTCAGATTGCTGAGGCTGTGTGGAACACACACGGTCACATCTAATACCTCAACCTATCCATAGACAAGACAACAACAACATTTAAAAGAATTGTTGTAGTCTACATATTTGTATGTATTTTAAGATAATTATGATTAATTTATATTAATTATTTATTATAAGATTATTTATGTGTGGAATCATCATCCTCAAATGCAGGATACAGTACAGTCTTGCATTGATAGCCTGCCGCGCAGAATTAAAGCTTTTATAGCGGCTAAAGGTGGCTCAACTAAATATTGACTTTTACTAACATTAATTTCACTTTTCTTAAAAACTTAAAAAACTGATCCTTTTCTAAATTAATGCTGTTTTATTTATGTCAAATAAATCGGTAATTGATCGGATAATATAAAAATAAAAAACAAATCAATTTAAAATAATAAAACGGTACAATATCACCCGGCAATTAATATTTTACATGAAATCTTGCAGTGCGTCTAATAATTTGTCCAGGGACTGTAAAATAAGTTACAATTAACGAACTAAAAACCGTGCTTTACCTGTAAGTTCGCTGGTTTGATGCGTGCAGCGTCATAAACGCGTTTTGTTTGTTCGCTGTTAAAGTTGGACAAGCCAACCGATCGGACGTAGCCCTTATTCACCAGAGATTCCATAGCCTGAAAACAATTATAAAACACAATAAAGTATTTCATTTATACAGTTTAACTTGGTATAGCGTCTTTGAAGAGACCTTGACGTTTATGATAGCTGGGGCGGTTCCAATTTTTACGAATCAGCAGACGTGGGGTTTGTGGCGTATAAGACAACATAAAATATGAGGAGTACAGGGGAAAAACCCCTTCATCGACAGGATATCTGTCCTTATCATGTGTCAGGAAACCGGTGTTAACTTGGTTCTTCTCTCGCGACAACCCCGATTCATGCGAGACGCGAGACCCACGTTTTACGGGGAGAGCAGAAGACAGGGAGAAACCGCTTTCCTGCCGCCAATGTCTGCTAAGAAGACCTGGATACGAGTAGATTCCTATTCAATCCAGGGTTTTCTTCTGAACTTTTCAACTGTTAGTGATTCAATCCACAACTTGCCCAAACTTGACTCTTCATATATACGACGTCACTGGCAAACGCAGCCGTTCTAATCGTCTATTATCATAGACTTTCAGAAAAGTCGACATCAAATAATAACTTTATTGAAGGGGGGGGGGGGGGGAGCATTTTTATACACCTGAACATAAAATTTCCTGTTACATTTTTATTAAAATAAAAGTTTTATAAGAGCAATTAAGTGTGACAATAACGATTATTCATTAGAATAACCCCAAATTATTCGCCAAGTATTTTGTGAAGGGGGGGGGGGGGGGGGTCGTCGTAGAAATAATCAGTGCTTCACTTGCCAGAATCTCCATAGCTTTTAACCTCCGCATGTTTATTAATCAATTAAATGAAACTTAACTCATTAAAATACAAATAAACATTAAAATAGGGCCGAAGGTGTAGCAATCTTTCCTTTTTCTAATTTCAAGTTTTTATTGAGAGCAAAGGTGCTCGGATAAACACGTGAATGACGTAATGAATGAAATACGTAACATTATTAATTGTGATAATAGGATTGTAGGTGGAAGAAGATAACAGATAAATTCATTATTCGATGATAGAAAGTTCATTTCCTACCTGCCATGTGTCTACTAAGTCCACGATTTCATAGTCAACGAGGCCATCTTTGAATGGTACGTGTTCCTGATCGTCCTTCGAGCGCTTTAAAAAGAATACCAGTTTGAAATTTACTAAAGAGTTTTATTGAAAATTGTCTAGAAAAATCTCGTATTAATTATTTTTCTCGAAAGGAAAAAAGTGCTTATATTTCAAGTATAAAGATTTAATTTGTACAAATTTATTCAATTAAGGTTGGCAATGAGATAGGCAAAAAACAAAAAAAACAAAAAAACTGAATGTTCTTTAACCGTTCTTTTCAAATTTTCAGAATTTTTTAAACTAAGAATTGTTATTTTTTTACTAATAGTTTAATTCAATCGTTATAATTTTACCATAAAACAAGAATAATTCTACAATAATAATCTAAATTACTTACTTTGGTGGCCATAGGTGAATGAATGAGGTATAAATCAATGTAATCCAACCCTAGATTTTCCAAGGATTTTTTGCAGAAATATTCAACGGATTCGCCTTTCATTCCATTTTGAGGTAACTAAACAAAATAATGAAAAGTTTTAATTCTAAAAATTGTATTCTGTAACAAGAACTGTATTCTATAATTCTAACAAAAAATAACTTTGGCTGTTTTTGATCTAAAGCAAGTTTTAAACATAGTTGTAATTATTAACCTTTTCAGTCCCAGTGATGCCAAATGGCATCATCATTTTTCTGATCAAAATTTTTAAAAAATAATAGGGATGACATCTATTGGGATTAATAAAAAATATTTTCTAATAGAAAAAGTTTGAAGAATCAAATGATGTGCTTTTTGATATCATAAATGGCTATAGACGACCAGAAATTTTTTTCTAAAATGATGATGCCAGATTGCTCTTGGGACTGAAAGGGTTAAGTGTTTCAAATTAAAAATGGTTTTTTGTACACTGGTCAAGGTCAGTGGAATCACCTGCAATAAAAATCTTTCACAGTTATTCTTCCAAAAAAATCTTTTCCCACACGTTCTAAACATCATATCAGTCATTCCATACCAACTTAACTAGAAATGAAAGTTGGTTGCATGACCGACTCCGATTTTTTTGAAATTTGGTGCACATATCGATGATATAAAGGCATGAAAAAATTAAAATTTTTAGTTACCTGCACTGATTATTTGTAGATATACAGGTCCTCAAAGTTTGTCCACCTCTTCAAAAAACCAAAAAAGTGATGTCATTAAATAATTAAAAAAAAATTATACTATTGCAATATGAAAGTGTTTGGTATCTATGGAATTTAGTTTTTTTTAAAGCATTTAGAAAAAAAATATTACAATACCAAAAACGAAAATTCTTAAGGTACAGTGCTCTTAGAAGTCGCAACCCCGAAAATGTGATTTTCCCGATTTTGCTAAAATTGAAACATCCATTCCAAAAAAAGGAAAAGAAAACCAAAGGTTTATTCACTTTCTGGTAGAGTACAGATGTTTACCATAAATTGCTACACAACAAATTACTCGGGTTTCCCACTCCTTCTTGGAAATATTTAACCTTAAAGAGAAGCCATAATATGCGATTTCGGCCATATTGACTACCAATTGAACATGTTGATAAAGAGCTATTAATCTCAACGAACAATTCTAACACTATTTCGCCTTACAAAGAGTCAAATATTTTCAAATTTATAAAAATAAAATTTAGTCGGTAGATATAAATGTAATCCTTGAAAAATGAAAGTTATTTTTAACGAAGTTATACTACCTCTGGTATTTTCAAAATTGTCAACTTTAATACTGACATACACTGTTAAGAATATGTTTACTCATTGAAATATTTGTCCACACCCAATATTTGATCACATGAATCATTCTTTTTCTTCCCACTAATAAACATAAAAAATAAGGAACTTTCCTTTCTAATTTATTAAATATCACATGAATATGACGAAAAGAGGCCTTTACCTAGTGCAAAGATATATACAGTGTTGTAATATGCTAGTATTTTTTTGCCAGGACGCTGTGTCCGTAGAAGGGGGTAGGTCGTCGCATGCCACATGCAAAAAAGCAATAGAAACTTAAACAAGGATTTGAATTTTTTTCCGGAGAAAAGGTTAAGACGCATAATTTTTTAAAAAAATTAATTTCTTTCTTACATCGTACTTTAAGATATCACAAAAATAGAGAAAGAAAATGTTTTTTTTTAACCAGAACATCATTAAAAACAGAATGTTACTCCTTTATTCAATGGTTCCTTCACCTAATAACAGTATTTCTAAAAATAATTAAATAATGTTCAGAGGGTAAATAAAATATACTAAATGTTTTAAATCATTATTTAGATCTTTTTTTTAATATGTTCTGTTTTTTTAACATCTTTATTTTATTAGTATCTGTGAAAGGGGGAACTTAAAGCATATGGTATTCGCGAAAAACATACATATGCAATCAGCAGGATATCTTTTTATGCAAAAAATAACCAGAGGTAAACTTCTTTTCTTTGAATACCTTACATTTAAGTAGCTTAGTTAAGACCAATTAAACAGTTTCTAGTACTCTCCCTTTATGAGAAAAATGGCTGCCAATATGGCCGAAATCGCATATTTTTGCCATATGGCTTCCCTTTACGGTTAAATATTTCCAAGAAGTAGTGGGAAACCCGAGTAATTTGTTGCGTAGCAATTTTTGGTAAACACCTGTACTCTACCAGAAAGTGAATAAACCTTTGATTTCCTTTTCCTTTTTTTGGAACGGATGTCTCAATTTTTACAAAATCAGAAAAATCACATTTTCGGGGTTGCGACTTTTAAGAGCACTGTACCTTAACAATTTTCATTATAGGCATTGTATTATTTTTTTTCCGAATGCCTCAAAACAACTAGTTTCCATAGATACCAAACTCTTTCATATTGCACTAGTACAATTTTTTAAAATTTTTTAGCCTACTTTTCTTTTTTTAATTCGAAAGAATTAAAAAAATGAAAAAGTAGGTATTGACATGCGGTCGATGTCCGTCTGTCTGTCCGTCCGTACCCCCCTTCCAAAATCGGTTCTATCAATTGGATCTTAAAAATTCTTTTTTTGTTAGAAAGCTATGACCTCAGAGACCCAACTTTCATACTTTTTGTCCGCCTGTCTGTACGTCCAGATGGACATAAATATACTATCTGTCGGTGAATTTCCCATTGAATTAGCCTTGAAATTCAAATTTGAGTCATTCAAATCACTGTTGCCAAATTAACAATGACATGAGAAACTTTATTTATTTAAAAATATTTGAAGCAAAATAGTTTTTGCATGAATCAGTTTGAAATGACGTCATAAAATGTAGCACAATGTGATTCATTGATTGTTCATTAATTGTTTACCAAGAAAGCGGCAAGGCATATTTTTTGCATACAATTATGCTTAGTTTTAATTTACATGTCTTATTTTTTTAAATGTAGTTTGGAGTAGTTTCCTTACTTTTGTTATTAATAAATATTGAATTATTCTTTGAACTACAAATAAATCGTGCAGACGATAAATTATATTAAGTTAATTTGAGAAAGAATATTAAGGAAAATAGTTGATTTTGGCTTTTAAAAGTTTAAAATTATAGCTGGATGTTGTGTTTAGCGTTTTTTTTTCGAATGTGTATAAATCTAGTGTAGAAACGGTTGTTGATGATATTTACTGTTAGGAACTTAGTTGTTTTCCTATTATAATTTCATTAAGTATTTAAGTAACAGGAAAGTAGACTAGTTTAGTTCTTTAAGAACTTCTTGTTTTTAATAACATCACTTTTTTGAGGGGGTAGACAAACTTTGAGAACCCTTAAATCCACAAATAATCGGTGCAGGTAGCTAAAAATTTGGACTTTTTCATGCCTTTATATCATCAATATGTGTACCAAATTTGAAGAAAATCGGAGTCGATCATGCAGCCCTCATTAGGTGAGTTGGCATGGAATGACTATTCAAAACGTAACCATAGGGTAGTGAAACACAACACGACTTTCAATTACCACGACTTTCAATTACAAGATATGCTACAGGGTGAGGCAAATAAAACCGGCCCCGGTCTAGAGATAGGAATACGTTGAAATGCTTGGCAAGAAAAACTCTTGAAGCCGCCTGAAAGCTTTCAAGTGGAAATAAAAGATTATTCAAGCGTGCAATGGTTTCACTTGACAAACCTGTTTTTGCATTGGTTGGATTGGATTAGCATCACATTAGAGCTACTCATGGACTATTGGCCAGTTCAGATCGTAGTGCGTCAGTGTGAGTTGCGACTGTGTGACAATTCACAGGTGAAGATGAAACTCACAGTACAGCAGAGAGTGTTCATTGTAGAAAATTATATTAAAATGAATTCATGAAAAAAATGTGGCAAGTTGTTTGTTCAAGAATTTAAATGTGTAAAAGTGCCAAAAAAGAGTACTAGGCAACGATCAGTTACGAAATGGTGTCAGCCAGGATCTGCTGTCAACAAGTTCAAAAACATTCTGAAACGGGTCTGAACACCATATTTTGGGTTTTGCAATCAATTTAGAATGTTTTGCATTAACAAAAACAAAAAGGTCCGATTCTTTACGATAAATAACAACCGAAATAATCACTAGTAGGAACTTTTTTGATCAGCTCTACAAACCTTGTTTATATTTCATTTCAACTAGCTTTTCCAACCATAGCGTAGTTGCCGGCAAATAAGTGGCCAAGCGTTTGTTTGGGCTTAATATTGAAGCGATCAATCGCTTCATGTTAGCAAACCTGTTTTTGTATTGGTTTTTGACTTGGAAACATTTCTGTCTTATTCTTATCTCCACGTTGGGGCCGGTTTTATTTGCTTCACCCTGTACAATTCAGTTAAGTTGAGTTGAATTATCGTCACACTAGAGTTATACTAGGGATATTGGCGACGCATGTCATAATTTAGAGCCACAGTCAAGTGAGAACTCAGTAGGCACCCGACGCAACTTTTACGGACGTCGCGTACGTTAGAACAATAGTTACCATTCACTCTCTCTTCACGGGTTATTATTCGTTTGATTTTGTTGGCTGCACAGTCCATTTTATAGGCCGGCAGTTATTTTGGCGATGCTGGGGCCGAAACCTGGGATCTTTCGGATGCAAAGCAAGTACCTTACTGACTGGGCTCCAAAGCGCCGTTATAATTTTTAAATCACAACTTCTGCCAAAGTATCTCCAGGTATCTAAATCGTTATAACAGCAATTTACACTAAATTTGAAAGAAAATATAATCTTTTTTTTTATTTAATTATGAATTTTTGAAGTATAATTATGAATTTTTAAAGTTTAAATGCCTTAACATATTCTGATGCTTACTTGGCAAAACAATACTTTTGCAGAAGATCGGATTTCTAAACTAATTCTTAAGTTGTATAGGAAACTATCTTAAAGCCTTCTTATCCTTCCCTCCTCGGATTTCTCTTAAGGACGAATAAGACCGACTGACCGTGGGTCTCCAACCTAAAGTGCCTCTGTGGTAATCCAATGGAAATAAATAATTTTTTCTAAGCCACATTTCTCCAGCTGTACTGAATATTTTTTACAGATGATTTTCAGCTTCCACACTACGTTTAATCGTAAAAAGAGGAAGGTATTGTAATCGTTCAGTCCGTATGTCTGTCTTTCACCCACTTTCATAGATAAACTATAAATGCTACAGGCAAGTGTGATACGTCAAAAAAAAATTCCAGGCATCGAAATTAGAAGACATTGAAAATCTCAGAAAAAAATCGAATTCGAAGTACTTTTAATTATTTAAAGAAACTGATAAATTTAATGCCCATTTAAAAAGTATATGAAGACATTTTTATTAGAATTAGAAGATTTTTATTAGAATTAAATCACCATTGCCATTCGCAACAATCATTCGAGAAACTTTAATGGGCTTGTTTCAACACTTTGCCACAAAAAACAAAACAACCAATGAAATCGCAGTTCGGAGCGCGTGACGTTATAGAAAACCAATGATCTTATTTTTATTTCCACACTTTGTCAAAGAAAACGAAACAACCAATGGCATCGCAGTATGAAGAGCATGACATCATAAGAAATATTCCCATTCTTTTAAATAATAAATTAAAGGAAATTTATTTTTGCTACATCAATCAGTTTGAAATGACGTCAAATATATTTCAATAAGAGATACTTTATATGTTGATATGAAGTATTTTGGATTTATTTAAAAGAGAGGAATATTACATATTTATTCTTTGAAATATAAATTAATTTTTGCAAACGATAATAATTATTGAATAAAAATTTAATAAATAGTTATTGAATTTTCTAAACAAAATAAATGAAACTAGCCGAATTTAGCGCGTAAATGTTTATAATAGAATTAATATTGTGTTTGGCAACTTTTTTACTGTTTCGCACTATGTAGTGTGGAAGCGGGCTGAGTGACAGATTCTGTTACAAACCTACTTGTTTATGTAAATAATGTAACTGACTTGCAGGTCTCTATAAACCCTCTGTCTGAAAATTGTTCTAATATTTTTTTTTTCAAATTTTCAATAAATATTCGAACGAATTAAAAAAAAAAAGTGGGATTATAGAGACCTGTAAGTCAGCTACATTTATCATATGAAAAAAAACCGCTTGTAAAAATATTCAATACTGCCGGAGAACTGTGGCTTAGAAAATTATTTTTTTCCCATTGGATTAATACAGATACACTTTGGTTTAGAGATCCACGGTAAATCGGGCTCATTTGCCCTTAAAACCCTCCTATCCTTCCCTCATTCAAACTTACCTTACTAACTACAAATATTTCTTCTCTCTTGACTGAACCCGATTCCATCAATTTTGTCAAAGCGTTGCCGATCTGTTTCTCATTGTGATACGTAAATGCAGTGTCGAAATGCCTGTACCCGATCTCAACGGCGGCTGTCATAGAAGCTTCTAAAGTCCCTCCATCTGTAACCTTTTATTGAAATATTTAAAGAAACAACGTAAGAGGCTGTAGTAGGAAAAAAATACCAACAAAATGAATTGAAGAGTATAGTGGAAAAACGCGCTAAGTGACATTTTTGAAAATATTTAGATTTTAGTATCAATGAACATGGTATTCCCTCTTTTAAACATAACAAGATTCCCCCTTTTCATAAATTTTAGTTAAGAGTCATTTTTTTTAAAAAGGGAGACAACTTGTGATAGTTGATATTTTCGATTTTCTTGAAATTTTCAGGATATGTTTGTAGAACTAAGAAAAAGAAAATTTTATTTTTTCTTAAATCCGACTTCTTTGACCTTGAGTTGGCGAGCGATAGCGAACAAGAGGAGTGCCCCCTAGTATCCTGAAAATTTCGGGAAAATTGAAGACATCAGTTATCGCTCCCCTATTCAATTTGGTTTAAAAAATTAGTTTAAAAATTAGTTTATTCAGTTTAAAAAAAAGGCCTTTTAAGTAAATTTTTTACCTTTTGTAAGTTCCGTTTTTAACGTATCTAAGTGCCAAC
The DNA here is from genome assembly GCA_019343175.1 of Oedothorax gibbosus. Lineage (NCBI taxonomy): Eukaryota > Metazoa > Arthropoda > Arachnida > Araneae > Linyphiidae > Oedothorax > Oedothorax gibbosus. The sequence goes on along the minus strand of JAFNEN010000952.1, from coordinate 102,117 downwards.
AAAAAACTTTAAAGTACATTTTCTCATTTGCACCTTTTTGTCACTTAGCATTTTCTTCTACTCTTCATTTTGAGTCTTGCAAAGTATTCTAAAGGTCATCTTTAAAATATTGGTAAGAAAAAAGACCGTGGCTGCAAAAACTGAGTTTCGAGAAACTGAAGAAAACTCGTTTCATCAAATGAACAGATTAAAATAAAATAAAATTTAAAAAAAAAATTAAAATTAAAATAAAATTTAAACTGACATAGTTCTAATGTGGCTACGCTTACTTACTTTAAAAATAAGTTCGTTATGTTTTTTATGTGTATTGATGCTAATAACTTAACTGCCAAAATTGCAGATACGGACTTCTTCCGTGCAGTTGCAGAATAGTGTAGGGGAAACTAGGGACATATGACCCAATTTGTAGTTTTGTGCTTGTAACTTTTAAAAAACGCTATTTATGGATGTGTAAATTTAGTCAATTTATACTTTATAAAGTATTACACAATATATATTAGTATTTTTCTGAAGTATTAACTGCAATAGTAGTAAAATGTCAATTATTTAAAACTTTATTTGTGGGTCATATATCCCAATATATAGGGATACATGACCCACCACTGGGATGCGTAACCCAACCCATACATTTGTTGGAATTACTAAAAATTATCAAAATACTTTTACATGATAAAAAAAACTAACATCATATAAAGTTTAAATATATATTTCATTTTTGTCAGACAAAGTTATTACTTATATTTTTATCCCATCGCTTATTTTTACATTAATGAATAATTAACTTTTAAAATTTAAAGTCTTGTTCGAATACAAAACGGTGTATTCTTTTATTTTGCTGAGAGGGTGGTTGAAGAATCGCGTCTATTTTATAAATATCAACTTAAGATACATTATCCATTTCAGGCCATTTTAAGCATATTTCATCGATTCTTTTTTCAAACTGAATTGTAATTTCGTCATAATTTTTTGTCTTGTACCTTCAAAACCAAACTTCTTACGTTCCATTTTCCCAAAATATTACGCAAGAACCCAGTCTCACTTACTTTTCAGTACTCACTTATTCCCAACTAAAATACTACTGACATCAAATGATATAATCTTGGCGGTTTTCTACAAGTGGCCTTAATGTTTCAATACACTTCAAAAAATAAAATTTGCAACCCCTTTGAAATATGTTTAAAGGAAGAAAAAATTGTATTTAACTAGTTAACGTTAATGCTTTTCGGAATAGCCTGTTCCTTGTTTAGTTGTTTCGTTAAAATTCCTAATAGAGTGAATATGAGTTATTTCAAATTTAGTCAACTACTAGATCTGATCGACATAGTCGGGTGAAATCGACGAATTTTGTCGCAATATAACTGGAATGAACATAACATGTTTCTGTAAAATAGCATAACTTTTAGGAACTTAGGATAAAAACACATGTCTCAGTTTCGAAAGCGATACATTGATAGTCCAGTCAAAATAGACGAAAAAAAGGCCAAACCTCGGAAAAATTCCCAGAAAGCTGAAAATTGGTAGATACCTTAAGAATACCATTATAAATGACCTGTCAAAAGTCCCCATGATTCTGAGTGGAGGTAATTATTTTTAAATTCAAGGTCAAATGTCAAAACATGCTAATTAGCTGGTACATGAAAAAATGAATGAAATAGGGATGTAAGATATCATTCTGTCTGTTTTAGATGTCTTGAAACATTGTTGTAACTTTTAAAAGGCTCAATATTAATGTATCAATGTTCCATTTTAGTTACAGACGCCATTTTGAATTTAATTAGCTGAAAATTAATTATTTCTAAATACGAACAACACTGGCATGTAAGGTGTTTTTTTATATGTTTTTAATAATTCTAAACACGGACATAAACACGGATTAAGACATCTAAAATGCATTTAGGGACTTACTAATTAATATAACAAGAAATAACTACCTTGTTGATTGATGTCTGTAATCTTTGAAATATAGAAAGCCCATTTCGTAGAAACCAATTTCTTTTAAATAAACCATAAAAGTTCACAATGAAAAGATACCCATGTGGATCTTTTATTGCTATTTCAAAGTATGACAATTACAAAGACAATCGAACATGATCTTGAAAAATTCTTTGAAAATGAATTGTCGCCATACCCGCTAAACATTTGATGCCCTCTTTAAAAAATATATATCCACAAAAATATAGTCCGAACGTTATTTCAGTGTTTGATGGCTCTAATGATTACAAAAAGAATATCAAAGCAACTGAGCAAATTCACTGGAACTCAAAAATATATTCATCTTCTGGTATACTTTTTGATCCATCCATATGACTGTTATATCAAACCAGCACAAGTTTGGATCTAATACAAGTAACAAGGCTCATTTTATTTCCATGCTATCCAACAAATTAGAAGCTGCTAATATTTTTAGCTAAACAAGCAAATAATGATACGGATGAGTCCATAGTTGAAACAGCTTTGGAAAATTGCAGTATAGGTGAACTGCTCGAGGAAGGGTTTATTTAATCAATTACTTAATGTATTATTGGGCTGTGAGATGACGTAGTTCTAGTTTCGTCATCAACCCAACCAAATCATGAGGTACTGTTTGGCAGTTTGAGTTATATATTTTTATAATAGTTTATTCAACTTGTGTTAGAATGGTGATTTCTTTTAGAAGCCATGATGAATGATAAGATTTGAAAGTTAACTGCACTATATGTTCAAAAGATAATTTACACAAAAAGAAATGAGCACATAAAACAAAAGCAGTTGCAGTTAGTACAAAAGTTTATATGTGATCCTTATAAACTTTTGTACCCGTCTTATTTGTTATTGTCCGTCTCTGTTGGATGCCATGTATATGTATAGCATTTTTACTTTTTTAAATAACTAGGCATGGTATCCAACAGACCAAAGTGAAAGGGCGACCTATTGGAATTTTTTCTGATAGTCGGATAATCAGCAACGATTTGGTTAGTTGGAGTTCCACTGTATTTTATCGAAAGTGAAGTATCACTAAATTAAAAATTAAAAAAATTGCTTCGTAAAAAAGGGAAATGGTTGAGTTTTAGAGGTTTCTAAATGTACTTTGTCGAATAAAATCATTTGTGGAAAATGCTATAATTGTCCATTGTTCTCCACTGAAACATCTTCTACAGTTTAATTTAGTTTAGTTTTAATTATCGTCGCACTAGAGCTACACGAGGGCTATTGGCGACGGGCGTCGTATTTTAGAACCACAGTCAAGTGACGAGCCGACACCTATTCGTCGGACACTTTTGGCTGCACGGGCCGTTTATAGGTCGGCAGTTATCTTGGCGATGCCCGGACCCGAACCTGGGACCTTCCGCATGCTAGGCGAATGCCTAATCGACTGGGCTCCCCAGCCCCTAAAACATCTTCTAAAGAGTTGCAAGATTGAAAATATATAAATGTCATTAAGAAAATATAAAGGCAAACACGCTATAAAAATTTCAATGTGACGTTAAGAATACCTTTAAATTCATACCTTCTTAAACTATCTAATTTTACATTTTTTGCTCAAACATGCTTCACTTTTACAAAAATACTATTTTTAGTTGTCGTTAATGGGGGTCGGAGGGGTGTTTGGGTAAAAAAAAACCGATTTTCTGCTTTTTCTTTTTTTTTATTCTGCTTATCATTAGCTTTAAATTAAGACCAGGAATATCGATTTTTGTTTAGTGGCATTCTTTTTATAAGCATTTTTGAGAAACTCTTAATATCAGTTCTCACCTAAACATTACTTTTCTTTTGCGTTTCTTAAAATATAAGGTTTTTCAACAGTTAGGAACATTTTTCTCGGGAACTATAAAAGATATCAACATATTTTGTTTTGTTATTTCTTCCCTATTAATAGCTCTTTGATTTGAACTGAGGAATATTTAATATCTCTTCTCAAAAACAAATTTATCTAACTTTAAATCGGATTTTTTTGAGTTTTTCAATACATATTTTTAAAAAATCACTGTAAAAGTATTTTTTAATATTTTGAAATATCCTCAGCTTAAATCAAAGAAATATATGTAAGGAACAAAATAAAAAAAGTTCATAATGATATCTCATATAGTTCTTGAGAAAAATGTTCCTAAAGTTAGGTAAATTAACATGGTCGAGATAGAACTATCTGACCCCCCTTAAGGTGACCAGGCGTTCTGGCGGATCCACGGGAGGGGAAAAGGGGGAAATTTCCCCCCCCCCCCAAAATCTTAAAATTCATACTAGGTAGAATCAACTTGTAAAGAAATGTTTTTATTTTTTACAAATATTTATATTTATACTACAACTCGTTGCATTTTCAACTTAGAACTAGAACATGGAAAAAAATATTACGGCTCGGGCGCTTTGGGGAACAGGTTATTACGCAATGTTAAAAAAAAAGAAATAAAAACTACCCCCCCCCCCCCCCCTTCGAATTTATTTTTAAGCCAATCGCAATTGTGGCGGGAATAAGATTTTAGATACATTTTTTATGGCGCCAATAGCGACGGCTATCCTCTCGAATAGGAAGGAAGTATAAAAAAAACATAGAAATAAAATATTGACAGAGATATTTGAATTCGTTTTCAAGTATAGTAGTGCAATTTGTTCGTTGATAAATCAAAGAAATTCCACTATGACTATTTTTTTAATTTCATTTTTAGGGTTTTTATTTTGCTTAATACAAGTGAAATAAGTGTACTATAAGTTAGGAGTTTTTCGCGCTTTTTTCTATCGTAATTTCTACTGTAAAGTATCTGTAGTAAATATGAATATGTTTATTGTTACACGTCAGACACAAATTAATGTAGTCAATTTAAAATTTTGTCAACAATAGAAATTTTCCAAAGAGCCCTAATAATATATGTTTTGACCATAAAGGTATAAAGACGGTTAACCGAAACCTTAAAGTTATTGCATACTTAAGGGGCTGGGGAGCCCAGTCGGTTAAGGCGTTCGCTTTGTATGCAGAAGGTCCCAGGTTCGGGTCCGGACATCGCCAAAGTAACTGCCGACCTATAAACGGACCGCGCAGCCAAAAATGTCCGACGAATAATACCCCGTGTAGAGGGAGTACACGTTAAATATGCTCCAAAGTCCCGACGCTAAGTACGATGTCTACCTTAACGGTTGCGCTGGGTGTCTACTCAGATGTCAGCTCCGTCACCTGACTGTGGTTCTAAATTATGACGCCGGTCCCCAATAGTGCTCGTGTAGCTCTAATGCGACGATATTTCAAACTAAACTATAGTATACTTAAAAAGCAAACTATCGATGACGAACGGTGGAGCCAACGTGACCAATATTATGAATTTCATTTAAAAATCGTTCTAAAACAATGTCTAAACATTTGCTGCTGGCGTAATAAATCTTACGGCTTTTGTATAACACTTTAATTTTGTGGGGTTTTTTTAAAGCTTGTGTTTGGAAGAAAACGGAAGTCTGAAAAAAAAAACCTTTGGCGTCGATTTTTTTTTTCATTTGTACTGTTATTTTTTATGAGTTGCTTGTTTCGTGCGAACAAGATTTTGATTTTTTTTTACTTAGATTTTTTAAACTGATAACCAAAGAGACCATATTACGGGTGGTTGTTTTTTTCTTTTGGAATAAATGTGGCGTCTAAGCAGGTGACTCAATGCTTCAATCGGAGTTTTTCGCGCCTTCGGTCTCGTATGTCTCAATTACATTTCATAGGAGCAAAATAGATGTCATACGAGTAAGAGTAAGAAGAATAGTTTTTAGGGGTTTCTTCATCTAATCAATGAGTAAGTTCCAATTTATAACATTTTCTGACATTTCCTGTACTCAATGATATTAAAATGATTAACGAGATTAATGATAATGCATCAAAACTGCAATTTGTTGCACGATTAACATTTATTTCATTGAGATGTATTTGTATTTAATATTTATAATAAGCTTTATGTTTTCATTACATTTTAATTGCTGTTTAAAATTTAAGTACATGTTTTATAAAAACTAGCTACTATTTTTATATATTTTAACGACATAAATGATTAGGGTTATGTTGAATTATCGTCGCACTAGAGCTATAGGAGGGCTATTGGCGACTGGTTGCCATAGTTGTGTTATTTAAAATGGATATATAAACTTCTCATGCAAATCAATAAGGTTTTTTATTTAGATAGAATATTGATTAATATTTTAATAATTACTATTTAATTAAATGTGTTCATTGACTACCAGTATAGTTAAATAATTAAGTTTTGAAATATGTTAAATATACTACTGTTTTTATAAACTAAGTAAATGTAAAATTATTTATACACAAATCATTTTATAATTAAATTTAATAATAGGAGCTTGTCGCTTAATTTCTGTACAACAAATCAGGTGATTTAAATTATCTAAGTAGTTAAATTTTAAATAAAAACATTCTATAATTAAATTTTTCTTAATTGTTACTATTAAGGGGGTTGTTTCACGGAGGATCTGGCAATAGCTCTGCGGTTTTGTTTTCATGTCTCTCAAATTACTTTTGTTGCTATTCGAAATTGAGTTTTCTAAGTTTTGTTATTTTTTTAAATTACAACTTCTTGCTGTACTGTTGGTTGTTTTAAATCATTTATCAAGGAAAACTTGCATTGTAAGAAGTTGGAATTTAAAAAAATTAACAACTAAAATATTCTCTTCGGAAACTCACTCCCGAATACCAAAACAACAGTAATTCGGGAGACATGAAAACAAAACCGCAGAGCTATTGCCAGATATTCTCCGTGAAACACACACAACCCCATTTTTATTAAAAAAATGAGACATTAATTATCTATTAAATAATACAAATATGAGTTATGTAAAATACAAACTAATTAATGTTTATAAAAAGTAATTATAGTAATACATACTAAATTAATAGTAAAAAACTGCATTTACAATGGAAAAATAAATAAAAAATTAATTTTAATTAAAACAATGTTAATTAAACATAATTGTAATTAAACATAATTGTAATTAAAAAATAATTGAAATTAAACATAATTGTAATTAAAAATACTTGTAATTAAAAATACTTGTAATTAAAAATAATTGTAATTAAAAATAATTGTAATTAAAAAGTAATGTAAACTAAAAATTATTTTTATTTATTATAAGTTCCCCCCCCAAATTGTCACCCTGGATCCGCCCTTGGGCGTTCTGCATTTCACAATACAGTTTAGATTGTTAGTCAATTATCTAGCTATCAAAACAGACTCGGTTTTATTTATTTTTGTAGTCGTTTCAAACAAAAACGTAAATAAATTATGAAAATTTAATGAGTATTTCATAGTCAAAAAAGTTATTCACTGAAACAAATCTGGTCAGGCTAGTTGTTGTTTTATAAGGTTGGTTTTTTTTCAAAATAATTTAGTTTAACTTGGGAGCAAAAAAAAAATTGTTTTTCTACAAATTCAAAAAAAATATTAACACATTTTTTATAAAACAATCGTTCAAATCACACGAAAGTTTTCCACAATAGCGGGGAAATATTTAGTGAAATTGAATAAAATTTATAGATGAGTTTTTGTCAGTGTTTAGTAATACTTACAAGACTCGATCCTAGTCCAATAATGGGCATTCGGTATCCGCTTGACAAAAGGATTGACGATTCCTCACTAAAAATATTCTCTTTCTCAGTATCTGAAAACTTTCCGGTAATACTCGAATCTTTGTAATCCATAGTTGATTCCACCATTAAACTGTATTCAAGAAAAAGAATATGTACGGCATAAAAATCCGATCGCATATGCCTTTGGCAGGTAGGTAGGAAGGAAGGTGAAACGGCTTATGCTGTTAGCACATATGCCTTTGTTGTCAACGAACGCTTTATCATCTCGACCATTGTTGTAATTTCATATGAGGAAGTGAAAACATGTTACTGATATAATAAGAAAAAAAGCTTTTATAAATATAGTTTGCTTTGATAGTGATTTGTACTCACTGCTGTATTTAACACGTGTAGATAACAGCACATGTGTAGATAAAAACCCTTCGAATACAGGTTAAGTTTTGATAAATATTTTTACTTAGCAGTTATATCTTACGCGTGCATTGAACTTTAACTCATTGTACTAAAGCTTTTTTTCGTAATAAGTAGTGTTAGTTTGTGTAGATTGAGGAAGTATAAGCAGTCAGATTGCAAAGATTAATAAATCGCGTTATGACATCGTAAGAATTTTAAAACAACAAATTGTAAGTTCAACGTACTACAATTAAGAAGGTTTCCAAATATGCTGAATCAGCAAATCAGCTTTGCTAATAATGATGATGCAAACGTATTAAAACTCGATATGAGTAGAAGTAGTGTAAGTGTGTATAGATAAAAAAAACCATTAGAAACTGTACTTTGATAGACAGACCCAGTAAAAACGACTCGTAATTTTGAAACCAGACGGCAAATCGAAAACGTTTAAAATTATCAAAAACTACCAATTTCACCTCCACCTGACAATGGACAAATTGCATAAAACTTGAAATGCCAAATTTGTATGTTTTTCTCTAGCAGATTAGAACCATCATATTCTGAATATAAGGTGTGTTCGAAAAGTTTGGTGATTGGTCTCATAATTAAAAAACCGCGCCGGTTAGGATCTTGCACTCACGCAGACGCAGTGACATTCTCTATATGGCATTTCTCTCACTGCGTCTGCGTGAGTGCAAGATCCTAACCGGCGCGGTTTTTTAAGTATGAGACCAATCACTGAACTTTTTGAACACACCTTGTATCTACTTAAACAATTGAAAAAATGTTTAACTGTAGCAAAAAATAACTTTTGAAATTTTCCAAAAAAATACGTCACTGGAAGTAACTACTAACGTCAAATGATATGATGTTGGCGATTATTCTAAAAGTGGCTTTATATTAAAAAATACACTGTATTAAATCTATATACATAAAAGGCAACTTCCGTTTGCTTGTATAAGACACGAGATCTAAAGAACCACGCAACAGATCCTCACGAAATTTGGCACAAAAATTCATCTCATCTCCGGAACAAACATAGGCTAAGAATTTTTCGAATCAGACCATTCCTTATATAGTTTTCTAACGTTTTTATTCGAATTTTCTGAAAAAACTACACCACTTTGGCTCAAATCCGAACTTTTTTTACTTTCCTGATGCCATCGGCTGAAAAAATTAAATAAAACTTTTCACGAAAACATTTAAAATTGAAAATGTTTATTTTATTCTTTTGCCATTACCTTCAGAAACTAATTTCATTATTTGAAAAATAATTGACATGTTCCAAGTGACGTAATTCCGCCAGTCTCAATTCCCGGAATTTATTGTGGGTTTATTTGAAGATTTTTTCATTGATTTTTCTGTTGACTGCATGTATGCATATTTAAGCAATAAATGTATAAAGCTATTACTGAACTATGATGGTTAATAAATGCCATCGCACTAGAGCTGCATATTAGTGTAAAAACTCGCCAAATGGGCAATTTCTTTTATAAATAATTTATAATCTGGTCGGTTGTTCGAAGGTCATTGTGTTAGAGCTGTATAATGGGTGTGTTTGTAGCTATATCTATTGTGTAGTAGCTCTATCTATAAAAATCGTTTGTTTTAGTATCTTTATCACAGTTAAAAAAATTACAAATATAAAAAATGCAAATCGTTTGCTGTTTGCTGGAGTAGCTTTATAACATCTAAACACTTAGATCATGTAATTCGCTTTAATAAGAATATTTTATTTTATGCACGCAGACCAACAGTGATCAGTTTAAAGTGAGATCGTTTTCGGCCCTTTTAATCTATTATATTGATACATTTTATTCTATTATTGATAATGCCTAAAAGAAAACCTAAACATATTGGTCAAGTCCGATCTAAGGAGAAAAAAGCAAAGGCTTTACGGTTAAATGAGACGCTACAGAGCGAGAGCGGCGACTGCGGGCTGCCGAGTCGGAGGAGGCACGACAGCTTCGACTGCAGCACGTCAGGGAGGCTATGGGAACTTTTCGAGCCGAAACAACGAATAATTGAGACGCCAGAAGCAAGAGTACACTGATTGCGGTGGATCGTAGACGACATTCGCAGGCCGTTTTAACCGAAAACATTACCTGGCTTAAAGGAGCTTTCTCCTACAATGCTACCAAGGCATATAGTTCCAACAGTAAGGTCATTATCGGCAAGATGGATAAGGTGTGTACATTTTGCGGTGCTAGGAAATGGCCAGGCGAGTCCCCAGGAATGTGTTGCACTAACGGCAAGGTGAGGCTACAGACGCTGCAACCTCCACCGGAAGTTTTTAAGTAAGCTTCTCATCGACGATGATCAAAAGGCCAAACACTTTCGCTCCAACATTTGGAAATACAATTCCGCTTTTATGATGACCTCCTTTGGTGCAGACAAGAACCTGACAAACAGAGGATTCTTCACCACATTCAAAATCCAGGACCTGGTCTACCCCCGCATGGGAAGTATACTACCACTACCGGATGAAGAGGTGTCCAGGTGTACTTCATGGGTGGCGACCAGCAGATCTAATGGTTAGAGAAGGTCATTTCAACCAGCTGCTACGGTTCAAGGAGGTCACCAGTCAGCTGATGGTAGACATGTATGCCAAAATAGAGACTGAGCGGCTACTCTATATCCGTTTAAACCAGACGACACTAAGAGCTTAGCAGTACCGTGGTCTTTAGGATGCAATGACTACCGATGGGAATGCGAGCAACATAGGCTAGCAGGTCATCCTGCCCTCCAGTTTCACTGGTTCTCCACGATATATGCACCAGCGCACTCAGGATGCCATGGCATATGTGAGGAAGTTCGGTCGCCCCGACCTCTTCATTACATTCACCTGTAACCCTAAGTGGGAGGACATTCAGCAGAAATTGTTTGATGGCCAGAAACCAAATGATCGCCATGATATTGTGGCCCGGATTTTCCACCTGAAACAGAAAAAGCTTCTTTGGCTGCTAAAGGATGGCAAAATCTTTGGCGAGCTGCAAGCCTGGATGTACACCATAGAGTGGCAGAAGCGTTGCCTGCCCCATTCCCATACTCTTATATGGTGCAAGTCCAAAATCCAGCCCGAGGATATCGACAACGCTACGATGAGCTACAAGGGGGATTTTGAAGCTCTGGACCGCCTCTTACAAGACCTTAGGCGCAATAACATGATAATGGGAGGTACTGCAGTCTTGCTGTCTGGTGACTTTCGACAGACTTTGCCCGTCATTCCCAAAGGCACGAGAGCCGACCAATACAACGCCTGTATTAAGACATCACACCTGTGGCCAAGCGTTAAACGCTTTAGCCTGAAGACCAACATGAGGGCCCAGCTCAGTGGTGACCAAGGGGCAGCCATATTTGCCCAGCAGCTTCTAGAGGTAGGGAATGGCACCTTATCAGCAGATCAAACTGGAAGAGTCACTCTCTCTTTTGGTCATGTGGTACAAGATATGTCTCAACTGGCAGAAAAGGTTGTATATTATTTAGCATTATAGAACTCCCTTGAATTGCGTTAAAATAAATGTTTGAGACCCTTTTAAGATTTAGCTGTTTTTCCATTTTTAATTCTTACTGATTTTTTTTACGTAAACATGTATTCTTTTTAATTTGAGCTTCTTATCAAAGGTATTTTTTAAATTAATATTAATCATTACTATATCCAAGTTGGGTAATTAAATGGAAAATTACTGGGTAATCTTCATAACTTATGTAACTAAAATGAAAGAAAAAAATAGTTAAATTGACTGTTAAATTATTTTTCCACCTCTACCCGTGCAACGTCGGGTATAACAGCTAGTTAAATATAAAACACACACACAACAGCGAACCATTTTTAAGAAGAACAAGTTTAGTATTTTTAACCAATTACCATCAAGAATTCGGAATAGCCTTTTTTCCTTTGGCCCGTCCGTGGCCGAGTGGTTAGGGCATCAGCCTAGAGATTCAACCTTCTCAGGAGTGCGGGGGTTCGAATCCCACCTACTGCCAGTCATCCTATAAATCGGATCCGTGCTGGATATAGTAGAAAAAATCCTCATCACGGATGGGCCCGAGTACACTGGGACAGACGTGCTCGTAAAATCTGTGGAGTCCAAAGTCCCGACGGCGTTAGCGTACGATGTCGCTCGAAGTTCCATTGGGTGCCCGCTCAGGTGTCGACCTCGTCACTTGACCAGGGTTCTAAAATACGAGGCGTTATTGGCTGTGTTAAAGCTCCTGAAGGAGGCTAGAAATAGGTAGCCGGAAACGATTACCTTACCTTACCTGCCTTTTCCGGATTTGGTTGTTTAGTAAAACTTCCCACTAGAGCGATTATGAGCTATTTTAGAATTTAAGTTAACTGTTGGATTTTTTTTAATAGTCGGGTGAAACGAAGAATGTTTGGTTTGGGTTCAGCTGAATTATCGTCGCACTAGAGCTAAACGAGGGATAATGGCGACCGGGATCGTAAGAACCACAGTCAAGTGACGAGCCGACACCTCAGTAGGCACTCAAGGTAACTTTTAAGGGCGACATCGTATGCAGCGTCGGGGAATATTTGAAGTGTACTTCCTCTACACCGTGCATTATTCGTCGGACTTATTAACTGCGCAGACCGTTTATAGTTCGGCAGTTATTCTTGACAATGCTTGGACCCGAACCTGGGACTTTCGGCAAGCAAGGCAAGTGCCTTACCGACTGGGCTTCCCATCCAAATTACACTTCATAAATTTAGAAATTTGGTCATGACGATTGAGTGGCGTGTTTTATCGGATTCTTTAATGTGCTGTATTGAATAAAACTATTTGTAGAAAATTCTGTAATAGTCCATCAGCCACTTGGGGCCGTGGATAGCCTAGTTTTTAAGGCCGCGTTCTCGGAATAGGAATGTCCCGCGATCGAGTCCCGATACCACTGAAGACCCACCGAGTACATGCGGAGTACGTGCGCGTTAAATCTGTGGGTCGAAAGTCCTGTGGGCGGCCATGGCGCAGTTTCCCACATGTACAGGTGCCTGGAGACTTTTCCCCTCCCCTTCAGGGACATGTCTAAATTGTGGAGGTGGCGATAGAAGGCAGCATCTGTCACTTATGTGTGGGTGTGTTTGTCTTACTTGACGAAGGTTTATAAGCGGGTCTCTGACCAAGCACACAAACCTGAATATATGTCTACCAACCAACCAACTAATCAGCCACTTTTCAAATTATAATAACTATAAGCTTTTAGCTTTTGGTTATGAATCGACCTATAGTATTTACAAATGAATGCCCCCCCCCCCCCCCTGCTCAAGTTCTATAAAACATATATATCAGGGTTTTTTTTATTAAAATTTTAAATACTATTGTTCATGGGAAACTAGTATAACTGTTAAATCTGTGTAATCCGTAAAGTTTATTTTCTTGTTTTTTTGTCATTTGCATTTCTATACAATATTAAAACTTATATAATAAGATGCTATTATGTTAGTATGTGTTGCATTATATTGACTTGGACTAAATCACCCTCAATTGGTTATTTCCCGCCTTTGTTAATTCCTAAACTACCCTATAAAGTCACTTTTGACTAAAATTGTAAAATTAACACTCTTAGCTATTATTGTGCTGATTTATTGTTGGTTGGTTCCTTTTTCTTGTATTAAGCTGTGCAATGACGGATTTGAAAAAAAATGCTGCTAAAATTTAACAAAATGAATTTTGCCTGTCACTCATTATTTGTAAAAGAAAAACAGTCGAAATAAAAAACACACACATATAAACATAGTTTTAAGCTTTATTAAGTCTAAAACAATTTTACATGTAAAACAAATAAGTTAACGTGGGTGATGATGATTTATATTAAAGCAAACAATTTTCCTTAAATTTAGTTCAGTAACTTTTACGAATCATTTGATAATTGTTTAAAAAGTGCAAAGATGTATTTCAATTAACATATTAACAATTTTTCTTAACAATTTTTTCTTAACAATTTTTCAATTAACATAAATATAGCACAGAAGTTCTTAATTTGGAAATGTTTTTTAGACATGCTCTTTATTTTGGACATAGTTCATTTCACTGGTTTTTCCGAAGAGCCACTTCAACCTAAAACTGTAAAAATAATGTTATATATCTACTATAAAGTATAGTTCAGTTCTAACTATATTATAAAGTAATTACAAGTTGGTTTAGAACTGAAAAGCTAAATGTAAGAAAGGGTCGTTTAAACTAAGAAGTTTCCCACGAAATAGTAATTCTCCATTCATTAAAATGTTATGAATTTAAAATATTATAAAAATATAATTACATTAAACTGGGTGGAAATTCTTGCTTTTAGAATAATTCATAAAAATTTCAAGACTTCAAGAAATAGACCGCAGATTTAATAGTTAACAAGAAGCTTTGAAAGTATTAGATTATAAATTTTCAGTTACTTTAAAACACATTGAAGTTTTTATGGTATGGACAGACAGACATGCCAAAACAGTACAAAAGGTATTATCCGATGCCCTTTCTAACAAAAAATAATAATTTTTAAAATAAGACTGTTAGAACTGAAGTAAAATCAGACCGCATTATAAGAATATATGGACAGAACTGGGAACTAAAATATTTTCCAAATTTCGACAAACTTTTGGATAGGAGCATTAATCCATACCATTTATTGGATATACTATTGGTGACCTTCTCCACTTTGACTTAGATAAAAAAAAGTGATTTTTGTAATTTGAGTTGTCTGTTTTCGTTCTTGGTACATTTATACACCAGTTTTCCATTTCCGAAAAGGCGCAATTGCCTGGTATATTCCCCCTGACACTTCTTAACATCTCAAATATTTTGATTGTGGAATAGTTGGTTTTGAAAATGGTTGGGTTTAAAAACCGGAACCCTATCAATGAAAGGCGGAATTTCTGGCAATGTTCCTTCGATCCTGTAAGGCGACAATGAATTCCACGACAATGGATCCTACGCGTGAGCACGTGACCTGTACTGTCCAATCAACTTTATGTAAAAAAAAAGGAAATTTCTTACCGCCTGCACCACCTTGCACTAAACAAAATGTAAACATGAAAAATGCAGATTGTTTTACATTAAAAAAAGGATATATATTTCTAGTTATAATGAACAATAAATAGAATTATTAAGAGTCCTTTTTACGTTAACTATTTATACTGTAAACTATGACCCTTTACATGTTCACTTTATATTCAACACCTGATTATCTAGTTTGTATAAGTTTACATACTTTGTTGTCCTTAGATTCATATTCCAACTCCATAACCTACATGATGAAATAAAATATCTTTTAATAGGTAAAGTAGACTGGCAAAGAGTTTTTTTTTGTTTATGGGATTATATTTACACAATGTTACTTATAATTTTGTCATATTCTGCTAGACAGATTATGCAGCCGAAAATTCAATGAAAATACTAAGTGTAAAATGTATTTCGTGCGCACAGTGCTTTTTAATTTATTTTCTCAAATAAGAGCGAAAAACATAAAAGATAGTTTATTAAAAGTACGTTTGGTCCTTACAAAATAAAATTTGTTTAAAATGATAACTGAAAATGAATTTGTAGGCTTTTACTCATATTTATTTAAAAAAATAAACATTAATTATACTTTTTTTAACCATTTATTTAAAAATACTTTAAAATATTTAAAAAGGAAATTTCGTACCGCCTATACCAGCATGCACTAAAATAATAATATGATATTATGTCATATAGATATAGATAATCGCAATATATTGACGATATCCAATTATTTGTAACCGCGATATACCTAGATGGATAATCACCACATATCGACAATTAATAGATAATTATGTATAACAGATATCTAGATGACATATCCTGACTTAAACCCCTCAAAAACTTAGATTTTTAACCCGAATTAAACTTAATAATTTAAATGACCTTTATCGCAAATCCTTAATATTACTTAGCAAATCTTTAGCATCCCAACAACAGCGTTATCTAGTCGCACCGCGTTGAAGTTCCCACAGAAACTGTTAAGCCAGCACATTTCAAAAGTTCACCTTAAACCTTTCCCATCACTGATCCTAACTTCTAATTGGTCGATTAGAGAGTATCGCCCTTTTTTGTGAATCACTAAGCCACTACCTTTCAACACGAGAGGACGTCCAAAAATCTTCTCCATATGTCTTATACTGAATCAAACCTACTTAAATTTCTACGACATTTCAATGTCGACTTATATTCTACGCAGACAATCGCGGTATATCGACAATCAATATACAATTAAATGCAAAATCCACAGGAAAGCAAAGCAAAAAAGGGGCGTGAGATTTGCTCGTTCATAATCGGAACATTGGGACCATTAATATATCATTATATATAACTACGATATAGATAAATAATCGTGATACATAGATAATAATTACATAATTAAAATTAGATGCGATATAGATATATAATCGTGATAGATTGAAAATTAATATGTAATCTATATATACAAAAGGCCTGACTGACTGACACACTCATACACGTATCAACGCCCAGTCCCAACTACTGGAGGTTCAGCTACCAAATTTTAGGAGTATATTTTTGTTTGTAATGTAGGCGTCATTTAAGAAGCGATTTTTTGAAATTCGGACCCAAACGGGTGTAGGAGTGTAAAACGTGAGCCGATTTCTTCATGGGAATAGCATTGTAAGATTAAAATTTACACTTTTTATTTCAATTTAAAAGAAATTTCAGCTCGTTCAGCGTGAACGAAAATTAAATATAAACACGTAAGAGCACGTGAGTTTAATTTGCCGGATTGTTATTTGAATATCATTATTTTATTTTATTGATTGAATTTATAAATCTTTTGATTTTCTTGTTTCTGAATTTAATTTAATTGGTGTTTACCAATGGTAAGAAATGAAGATATTGTTACAATGTCTGATGACAGTAAAGGCGATAACTGTTCTAGATTTGATGCATACTTCTAAGAAATGTCGATTCTCTATACGTATGTACTTTATGTTTCTGAAGTTGGCAATTTGGTACAGCTATGATATAATGGCCGATTGAATTTTGTCGAAGCTGAAACGTTAACGTAGGGTAGCTATTCCCATCCAGTTGTATGGGTTAGGGTTAGTTTGAATTGTCGTTGCACTAGAGCTATACACGAGAGCTATTGGCCACGGGCGTCTTAATTTAGAACCGCAGTCAAGTGACGAGCCGAAACCTGAGCAAGCACCCAATGCAACTTTTCAGCGAGACATCGTACGCAGTGTCGGGACTTTGCAAAATATTTAACGCTCACACCCACCAGTAAGGCAGCCGTTAAATAATTACCAAATAAATGTATAGCATTTTTTAATTT
This sequence comes from Oedothorax gibbosus, assembly GCA_019343175.1. Lineage (NCBI taxonomy): Eukaryota > Metazoa > Arthropoda > Arachnida > Araneae > Linyphiidae > Oedothorax > Oedothorax gibbosus. The sequence continues at coordinate 84,887 of JAFNEN010000952.1, read as the reverse complement.
TTTTTTGTTTGTTTTTTATCTCTATTTTTGCTAGTTAAATTCTTTAGTTATTACTTTAAAAGTTTTCATATGATATTGTTTACTCTATGATTTCTGCACCAACACGAATTCGATTTTGTATTGATTTTGAGTATTTTGAAATTACCTTACATTTTCGAAACAATATTAGAAGTTACAATTCGTGCTTTCAAATAACTTCGTAGTACGGGATCCTGAGAATATATAGGAACAGATATGATGTAATGGCCGTTTTCGATTTGGCGTTTTTCGTTTCATTGCCGAACAACGAAAATGCCTAATTGTGGTAAACATTTCATTTCATATTTCATACAACTCGATAAGTATAGTAACACCACTTTAAATTTTCAAAATTCGCCAAATATCGCTAAGTATCCAATGACCGGCTATATGATATCATACGTGTACCGTCTAATGAAGCCATGTTTCTCCCATGGTCAGCTGTATGTTGGATGTTCTAGAGTAGTTAAATCTGAAATTCCTCATATCTTGGTTTCAAACGGAAGGAGTGCAAGCATTGTGTATCCGGATGTTCTACTACTTTGTTCGAATCTTTTTGAAGATGACAGCCACTGTTTTAGGTAAATCTTAGGTAATCAATCTTATTGAAGCAGAGAACCCTATTCCAATATTCTTTAAGACAAATTTTCTATCAAGTTAACGGGTTCCCAGTAAGGCAAATTAAATTTAGTAAATAATTAAAATTATTTTAATTAATATAATTTTTATTAAAAACTTTTTTTAATTAACATTATTTTAATTAAAATAGATTTTCAATTTAATTTTCCATTCTAAATGCATTTTTTTACTATTAATTTAGTATTACTAAATATCAGTTAGGAACATTAATTAGTTTTTATTTTACATAATTCATATTTGTATTATTTAATAGATAATTATTGTTTTATTTTTTAAATAAAAATTAAGTGTAATAAATAGGAAAAAATCAATTAAATCCTCCCATGTTTTTATTTAAAATTTAACTAATTAAATAATTAAATCACCGGATATGTTGTACAAAAATTAAGCGATAAGCTTCAAACATTAAATTTAATTATAAAAAGGGTTTAGTGTAAAGATAAATTTAACATTTATTTGATTTATAAAAAGTTAAATGATAAAATAAACTAAATATAAAACTACTTGCCTAAAAATAATTTACGATTCTTCGCGAATTGACTGGCCAGATCGCGAAGTGGCATGGGAGGATCAGCCAAAGTTGGAAGAAAAAATTATTGGCAAGTATTATTGGTTCAGTATAACCATAACTTCATTCTTTAAAAATTAAAAATAATTCATTTTAATTTAAAAACTTGTCCATGTTTTTATATTTTTAAATTAAAAAAGAAAACAAAAGAGGTAATATTAGCAAATTAACTTATAAAACAAAGCAACCGGGCAAAAAAGAATTTCTAAAGAACTAAAATATCCTGCTTTTCTGTTACCTAAATATTTACTGAAATTCTTATCGGAAAACAGGTAGTTTGTAACAGTAACTGTTATCTAAAATCGCTTCTACCCAAGATTTATACAGATTAGAAAAAAATCGCTCAACACAGCATTCAGTTATAATTTAAACATTTAAAACCCAAAATTAACTATTTTCCTTAATATTCTTTCACAAATAACTTAATATTATTTATCGTCTGCTCGATTTATTTGCAGTTCGGAGAATAATTATTTAAAATTGCTTAGATAAAAAAAAAACTTACGATGTCATACAGGCGAATCGCCTGTGTGAAATAATTTAAAAATTGTATGCATTTATGTCGTTATTTCAAAATAGTAAATAATTTTTATAAAACATTTTAAATATCAAACATGAATAAAAATGTAATGAAGACAGAACTAAAGAGCCATTCCTATTTCTTGTTAAGCATTCCGACAAAAACAATAAAAAGAGGAAAAAACAGTGCTGAACAACCTTACAAAAATATACTCATATCCTCAGATACTTTTTTGTGTGTGTTTAAAAGATGAAAAATGTATAATAAAAATGCATTTGACAAGAACATTTTTGCATGCAACCATTTTGAATATATATTTTTAAACTAAAAATTTTTCATCAAAATATTGCTAATCATTACGAAAAGAAGATTTTATAGAAAGGTATTGTTAGCTTAATATACGAGTCATAATTCAAAATTAAATTATCATTTTTTAAATTATCATCTCATCAACCAAAATGCTGCTCTTGGAGCAGGCTGGAACTCTAGAAATTAAACTTATCAATATTTTGTCTCATCAGGCAACATGCCGCTCTTTAGGCACCAGGGCCAGGTGATATTTTTTTTACAAATGATCATTTTGGATATTTTTTTTCCAATATTTTAACGTAATATAACTTATTCACGTCATTTTTTAATATCATTGAAACAATTGTCAGAAAATCTTATAAATTAGAACTTATTGATTAAATGTTGAAAGCAATATCGTTGTGAAATGGTCTTTCCCTTTGGAAATTTGTTATTGTTAACAAAATAAAATTTGACTACGGGTCTCGGAAAGGGGGGGGGGGGGGGGCGTCTCATCCTCTAGAAGAAAACTTCTTTAGTCTAAGAAATGTAGGACAGGGGGTCTTCCCCCCCCCCTGGGTCCGCGCCTAGAGGCCTTGCATGCGGAAGGTCCCAGGTTTGGGACCGGGCATCGCCAAAATAACTGCCGACCTACCGATTGGGTACCTACTCACGTGTAGGCTCAGGCTCGTAACTTGACTGTGGTTCTAAATTACGACTCCCGTTTCCAATAGCCCTCGTGTGTAGCTTAAATGCGACGATATTTCAAACTAACCCTAACCCATACAACTGGATGGGAATAGCTACCCTACGTTAAATTTTCAACTTCGCCAAAAGCCGCAAATGCCAAAATTCAATAGGCCATTACACCATCTTTAAGATCAGAAAACAAAACAGACATTCATCCTCATGTATGGTTGGAAAATTTTTATAAAGTAAAAATTCCTTATTTATGCCGAATATATTCCTCAATATCTTCATTTCTTACCATTTGTAAACATCAATTAAATTAAATTCGGAAACATAATTAAAATATAGTTGAGGAAATCTGATCCACCATAAAAATAATAAAAAGATTTAAAATCAACAAATAAAATAAAATACTGATATTCAAATAACAACCCAGAAAATTATACCCACGTGCTCTTATTTTCTTAATTTTCGTTCGCGCTGAACGCGCTGAAATTTCTTTATATTGAAATAAAAAAGTATAAATTCTAATCTTACAATGCTATTCCAATGGAGAAATCGGCTCACATTTTGCACTCCTACACCCGTATGGGATCGAATAAAAAGTACTGTATGTCCTTTTCTTGTTCCAAGCTACCTCCCCACCAATTTTCAGCCAAATCAGTTCAGCCGTTCTTGAGTAATAAATAGTGTAACTAACACGACTTATATATATATTATATAATATATATATATATATATATATATATATATATATATATAATATATATATATATATATAATATATATATATATATATATATATATATATATATATATATTATATATATATTATATATATATATATATATATATATATATATATATATATATAATATATATATATATATATATATATATATATATATATATATATATATATATATATAATGATTACAATAGTATATTAAATATTAGTCAGGAATATTGGAATAAACTAATTAATTTTTGCATTTTAATAATTTTATTTACAATAGTGAACAAATCTACCAACAAGTTAATGGAATACCACAAGGTAGTTCCTTTTCAACTATCCTTAAAAATTTATTTTTACACTGGTTTGAGAAAAACTACACTCTTTTAAACTTCACTGCCTTCCGATTTGTTGATGACCTGGTTGTCTTTGATTATCCTGATTTTACACACCTTTGGCACAAAATTTACCCATCAGAACTTCTTCTTAAGAAAACCAATAGCTCCATCTCTTCATTACAATTCTTAGACATACAAATTCAGATCTCAGATAACTCTGCCAATACCAACATTTATGATAAACGTAATGACTTTCATTTTGATGTTATTCGACTTATTCCTTGGAATTCTAATCTTTCTGTTAAAGTCTATAGAAATTGCATTATAAATCACCTACATCGCATTAATATCATCTGCAACGTCAATAACTTTAAAAATTCCCAAAACTTGACCTCCATCGTACACTTATCAACAACAATTTCCCTCCAAAATTTATAAAGAAGTATCTGCAATAATTTTCTTTGGACGTCACTAAATCTTTACTCATAGTCTAATTTTTTTTCCTTCACCGCACTTAATTTCCACACTGTAACTGTCAATTGTTTCGCCTAAGTTTTTAGTTCGGATTTTGTGAGAAGCGGTTGGCTTCAAAGTTTCGTGTTGTTTTCTATTCGCTTAATCTGCTTTATGTAAGTTTGTTTTTATGTTTTTAATTTTGATTTTGTTTTTTAATTTTGTTTTTAATTCTCTTCTGGAAATTCCACAGTACACTTCGGGGTAAAATTGGGATTTTTTGATTTGACTCTTGTCCATCCCAATACAGAAAAGTGTATTGTTTTTTAATAGTGGCGTAAGGTTTTTTACCTCCTGATGAAATGGCCTTTCCCACTATTTTTGGTTTCTTTCCATATCTTTTTTTATATTTTTTTCATTTTTTTGTTTTACATTTTTTTGTTTTTGCATTCGTTATTTTGTTTTTTACTGATTATGGCAGCTTTAGCGCCAGTTGGTAAGATTCTCTCTTTTTGTATTATGTGTTTGGTATGTTATATATTTTTTCAATTGTTTTATGTGTACTTTATTATAATTTTTGAATAGTAGCAGCGCTCTAGTGATCTTTCACTTATTATGTTCACTCCCATCTCTATGATTA